>JACXGI010002001.1:5710-63691 GCA_016801175.1 Esox masquinongy | reverse complement strand
GGGAGAAGGAGGGGGGTGTGAGGAAGGAGGAGGAAGGGGAAGAAACGGTAGCCCACAAAACGATGATGGCATTTCATGTCATTAAATCGACCTGTGCTCTGGGTCAGCTTGAAAGTATTCCCAGATGCTTCCAAGGTCCAACCGGTTTCCCCATTGCTTTCTGAGAAATCAGCTGGTACTAAAAAAAAGAAAGAACACATGTCCTTCTCATTAACACCCCCTCCTGTCGAAACAGAACCAGTTACACCAGCCACGAACATCACTGTATCAACAAAAAAGTACAACACTGTCGCCATTCCCCTTCAAACACAAGAAGAGAGAAGGTATGTCACCAAACCAGAACCAAAATCCCCTAATGCCAGCCGCACAGCTGAAAACCATCAAAGTAAAAAAAATAAAAATAACAATTTGATGCTCAGCCCACATGGACACAACAAGTGGTAATTATGTCACGGAAGAATCACAAGTCCTAGCAATTAAATCCAGGAAGCTTCATTGTTCCCTTCCTCTTTGACAACTGCAAGCGTGGCAGAGTAGAAGTTACAGGGTTGAGGTATGGAGCTGTGTCAGCCTATAGCAGCTGTCCTGGAAAGTGTGTTGTGTACTTGACCGCTCCCCAACCCCAGAACCCCTGGGCTGAAGGGAACAGGGGAGCCGTGCTCATGTTGGGATTGGGATGGAAATGACTAAGAGCACTGAGTGATCCAGACCACCAGAATCTCTTCTATTCCCCCTCACTCTGAAACACTGTGCTCCCCCCCAACCTTGTAGAGTCACGGTGAGCCCAAAGAGTTCACTCTGTGTCCGCGCACGCTCGCTCGGGAATTGAAGCCAGAGAGTGTTTCAGTGTACGCGTGTTTGTGTCTGTCCAAACAATTGTTTTTTGGCAATATGTTTATTGCTCTCCGTAAGCTCTACCCACCACACAGACAATGAACCCTATGAGGGCCTGTGCCTCGTGTTTTGATTGGGGCCATTTGAAAGGTGTATTGGCTTGAGAGGTTCTCCCAGAGTTGAGTATCATCAAGTTGAATAATATCAACTCTGCCAGGGGGAACGGCCTTCCATGTTGTGGCAGGAGACAGCCACCACAGACACGGAAAAAAACAGACAACATCAACTTTTTGTTTAGAATGCTTTAGTTCTTCATAGTCTGTTTCCAGGGAAAGCATAAATAGCTGTGCTTAACCAAAGGCATTCTGTGTCTCGGCTTAGAATGCCACGCCATGAGAAACATATTACCAGCGGTTAGGAATAAGCTTTGTGCTCTCCGAAAATTATCTTTCTTTTTTCTTTCTTCAAAGCCTGACTGGCTACAGAAATGTCCTCTATATTTTGTCCTTGTCAACATCTATAGAGGGCACAAGCAGAATGTCACTACAATTTTGAGGATTATAGCGTTGGAGGATACAGTATATTCTACCATGGTTGGTGTTGTTAATGTTACGAAACCCGGAGACCTGAATCTAAGTCGATCAGGAGGATAAAAATCATCTGTCTCCTACGACGAGTGTGTGTCTATTCTCAGTGACGTCCATACTCTGGATAGTAGATGAATGCTAAATGTAGACATACACACACCCTCATCTCACATGCTTTAGTAATGTGATGGACACCTAGCGCTATCGTAACATGAGGTGCATGAGCTCAATCCGAAAATGTTTGAAACAACAAGTAAACTGATTGAAGAGGGTGAGACAAACTTGCAAATACCAGATTGATTGGTCTGTCAGTGTCTTGTCAAGGTTGTAGACTAAACTGGCTCTTATAGCAACTAGATACATTTGCTTCTGAACTTTTTCAGAGATATGAGGAGTTGTATGTGTTTAGCTGATCTGCCTATGCAACAAAGCCACAAAAGTGAATCAGAATGTAATTGCTGTATCATTTTCAGTGCCTCGTCAGACTGATTCTAGTTGTGAAAAAGAGGAGAAATGGCTGTAAGTGAGAAGAGAATGAAATTGGTTGGGTGGATTGGAAAAGGGGTGTGTCTCAAGGCAGCCGAGCCTCCAAACCTCTCCAAAGCCTCGAGCAGCGATTGTTGTGATCTGCCTTGACTGCTCTCACATCAATGTGGTCGACAGCATAATAGGACTATAATCGGGAACATAAGCGTAAAGGAATTTCCCCATTATGTAAGGTGTGAGGGAGCTGCTTCGAGGAAAGCTGACAGACTGACTGCGAGAGACAGGGAGATCTAGAGATCGGGAGATCGGAGAAGACGGGGCGAATGAACGAGCTTCAGAGCAAAGCAACTGGCAAAGACTGACAGAGAGAGAAAACTGAGTTAAAGAAAGGAAATATGCAGTTATAAAAGGCAAGAGTCGGAGACATTGTATTCCCATGGTCTCAGCTGCTGATTGCCCTAAAGTAAGAAAATAGAAAAGCCATGTGTCTGCTTGGCTGTCCATAGTGCTTTCTTACAAACCACACTCACATAAATCTCATAATGAACAGATCTTTACCATTTGCCTAGTATTCCCTGTATGGTCAAACACTTCAAAATTGTCCCACATCTCCACATATCTCAAATAGACACCATATGGTTGAAGCTGTTCAGTTTTGGTAAACTGGTAATTTTGAGAACATTTAATAGTGTCTTATTGTGTTTGACATTTCTGATTCCCTGTTCCAGACTTTCCTTGACATAAACCTGGGTATCCAGGTGAGTGCCCAGGCGGACATTCCTTCAGGATGCTTAGTTACCGGGGAACAAACATCTTGCTTTCAGCAGAAACAATTTAAGATCCAGATGTCAGTTAGAAATGTTCAGAACAGAAAAGGCACATGTTGTTTTGTACACTGGCAAAACGGTTCACACATAAGGTTCTAATGTAATCTATTTTGGGGCTTTAATAGTGCTGGTTAATGCTCATTGTGCAAATGATCATATTTACATGTTTTGGCCACTTGACTATCCGCCTAGACAAAAATCATCCTAGGAGAATCAAGTTGCCCATACCCATCATCTTGTAATGAATGGGTTATGTCCTGCTTTGGTAGAAAGGAAAACCACTTTACCCAGAAGCCTCCTTGTCTGCTTGTTGTCCAGAGAACAGGTTATCTTAGTGTTTGTGTAAGCCTTTTAGGATTTCTACTTGTATTCATCCAGTCATCTAAGGCTACAGTCCCATGTGGAGCCTTTAGTCTTGAAACACCTCCAGTCACCCCTGAATTGGTTCAGCACTCTTACTGATAAATGTCGGGACACAGAACGTGCAATCCTATGTTCATGGTGGTACAGTGCAATATGTACTATGACTCCTATCTCCGTCATGGTTTGCATAATGTGTGTGTGATTGTGTTTACATGATTGATTGGTTGAACCTGTAGCAACAGTTATAAAACAGTCATTCCTGAGAAAAAAAAACAAAGGCCATATTGACAAGGGTGAATATCGAAAGAGAAAATGTGTAGAGAAAGAGGAACAGAGGGAAGGAAAGTGTTATCATTTCTTGTGTTCCACACGTCTGAGCAGCAGAATACTCCTGAGGGAATAATCCGGAACCAACCCTGTGGGAGGCTGCCCTTAACCTGGAAACCTAAAATCCTTTCTTTGGCAAACACAACGCCTGGCCGGGAAGGTCAGCTTCTTCTCTACAAGTAGTCTGGATCTTGAGTTCCTCCAAGACAATTTCTAAATTGCAAAAACAATCTAACTGTTCCGATTGGTCCCAAAAATGGTTCAACTGCCAGTTGTGTGATTGGTTAGATGCTCCCATCTCATGTCTTTGTTTTGCACAACACCCCTGATTTGACACAACTTAAAGGACTGCAATGGAAGACGTCTCAGGCTGAAATATATGGGGAAGACTTCTGCTTAAATAGTCAGTCTGACTATTTAAATGTGTGCAACAATATTCAGTCAGACCCCCCCCCCCCCAACTGGCCTGAGGAGCTAGCTGGACTGGGCCTAGTGCCGACCCTCAGAGGAAGAGCACATAAAAGCAAGAACCCAGAACACTGGCAGGGAGGGCCATTGTTCAATCTACCGCAAGTAAACAAACGGTGTGTGTGTGTGTAAGGGAGTTGTGGGTGGTAGTGTGTGTGTGAAAGACAGAAAGTGTGTGTACCAACAAAGCGTCACAGTATGTCCTTTTTCAAGGGCTACTGCCATTTCTGGTGAAGAATGTCTGGATATTTCTGGACGCCCTTCGGTTTTCTTGCTACATTTCACTTACTGCTTCTTTTCCCAAAAATGACCAAAACAGGAAAGATGGAAACTTGGAAATGGTCATATGTGTAAAGAGACCAATAGTCTGAGGAATGCCTTTGAATGTTTTTAACAGCAAAAAGATCCTAAAATTCAGCACACAGGAGAATGTAATAGGGGCTCACAATGGCCCTTTGTACAAGGAACAACATTCTGACTAGACTTCTGCTATGGGACGAGGTGCACAGCAAGACTGGCAGTTTATCATGTAGGTGGAAAAAATTACACTTGGATGTTTCATGTCTTATGAAATAAAATAGATGGATCATGATGAGTAGTTTAATACAAAATGTACATTTATTGTTCTTCGATACATTTTCGCAAAAGGCATGCCATCAACATTTATTTCAATGTAACGTCCGCCTGGACACAAGTGCAAATCTGCCTGATATTCATGAGCAGAAACCAGTAATGAAAGTACAAGAGAGAAAAAAATAAAAAAATAAAGAGGCATACAATACACATATGTTATGGACATTGCATTGTGACAATAGAAAAATATTATTTACTGATTATTATTATCATCATTATTACACTATCAAACAATATACATGTCAGTAATGTTTGAGAAATCCTCAAAAGTAATTTCTCTTCACTCAGATCTCATGGAGCTTTTCTACAAAGCGTTTTCCATTGGCGCGACAATCATTGACCCGTTATATACACTACAATTTGAAATTAATGTGATGTAATTTGATTCTAGGCACAACATCCTCAAAATACATGTTTTCAGAGACTGAGGAACAATTACATATTGTGACATATCCAACATTGCAAACTGATGATATTTCAAACATGAAAATGTGTGCAACAATAGCAAAACAATTCTTTAAAAGTAAAAACAACAAAAGCAACACAACCGGAACTGTGATTTGGTGGAAACAGGTGAAAGAATATTACCAAAATATAGTGGGGAGTGGCTACATACATTTCTCTGAATTACTCACCTAAAATGTGCCTTTTAGCAGTTTTATCAGTACTGTTGGGACTTTCTTACCAGTAAAAAAGTGCTTTAAATAGATGTCAGGATTGTCCTTAAACAAAAATAACAACAAAAGACTATGACTAAATAAAAGGTGGCCATTGAGATGGCTTCCTATGTTTTGTGGCCTGAGGTGGACTCACATGGATAAATAAAACCAGAGGAGGCTATTTAACAATCATGACTGATCTCTGTGAAGGCAATCCTCTAACACGGACAGGCACTTTTCTTTGCTGTGTGGAGCATCTCAACTAACGACGTCCAAAAGGAGTTTAATCAAGGCTCAGATCTCAACAAAAGCAAAGTGGTTCCAACTTCCTCCAAAATGACATCTTGGCAGATGGCCTTTTCTCCCGGTGAACATTCATGTCCTCACAAAGGAGAAAAGTCATAGTTCAAAGGTTGGTTTAGGAGTGGAACGAGGAAGCGGGGCCAAGGTAAAGGCCAGCTGGAGGACCCAAAAGTGATGAAACCAGCCCCTCTATTCACAGGCCTCCAACAGTCACAGCACCCTCCCCACCCATGCGTTGAAGTGCGGCGTACACCTTAAGACCAGGCAACACGCATCGACACGCTGGCAGCAGGGGGCCAGGATTACACCCGTGGATTGACTGTACACGCGGTCAGCTGACCTCACCCACATCCATTACAGCAGTAGCAGCACAGGCAGCGTCCGTTCCGTGACGGTGGCCCATTCCGTCAGTAGACAGTGTCCTGGGGAGACGTCCCTCAGCAGATGAGCTCCTGTTGGATCTCCGGCCGCGTGGCGAAGGGCTCGGAGGGGAAGGAGAAGGTGTCGCGGCCCGTCTTCAGGTCCCCCTGGACGGGGCAGGTCATATAGGAGCCCATGATCTCCAGCTCGGGGGAGGGCGCCGGACTCTCGGGCTCAGACTCTGATAGGCTGGTCTCGGGCTCGTCCAATGACGGCAGAGAACTGGCGTGGAGGTGGGGGTAGGGGTCCGTCGGGCCGTTCAGCCAGGGGTGGTTAAGGCACTCCTCAGCAGTGGCACGTTTCCTGTGGACATGGACACAGGATGAGCGTCACATATCGAATCACTCGTCAAAGTGGTAATGGTCGCAGGTAGGAAAGCGGAAGGAGCTTACGATAACGCATGTGAAACTGATGGTAAAAAGCAATACAAAACTGCGTTCACCCAAATTCTGGTGTCCCAGCTCCCCCTTTCCACCCAACAAACACACTTTTTCCGACGGTCGGATTGAAAAACCACTAAAAGCCCACTTTTGTGTGCCAGCATTTCCCCCCGTTTGGGATTACACAGACACACAAGAATTTTCCCACTTTTTCCCCATCGACAATCTGCAGCAATTAAAGTATACTGAGTGACACTTGTGGCCCTGTTATCTTTTGAGACATGTTAACATATCTAGCACTTGACCAAAAAGTAACATGGTGATACAGAATCCCCCTGACTGTTAACATCAAACTGGGTCAACCCCAGAGGAATTTCGTATGAATAATACAAACAGAGAAAATGTTTTGAATAATACGTGTCATTTCTATTTCATCATACTACACATCGGGAAACTTCTATCCAAGTGTCACCACGTGCCTTGATCACGTCAGTGTATGTGAGCCTTGACCTCTTTGATATCTGTCAAGGAGCTGAGCTAGCTGACTGGTAACCCGTTCCTCACCTTGGGTTTTTAAGCAGCAGGGTCTTGATGAAACCGACGGCGAGGGAGGAGACGCCCTCAAAGGCATCCTGTGGGTAGTCCACATTAACCTGGGAGATGTTGAGGAAGGTCTCCTGCTTGTTGTCTCCCAGGAACGGAGACTCACCCGTCAGCATGACGTAGGTCAGCACTCCAATCGACCTGAGGGAGAGAAAGGCGTGTCAGTGTTTCGCAGCTTCTTGGGAAACAAGATTATTGAGTATTGAGGAAACTAGTTGATTCTGCTGGGCAGTTTAGATGTTGGTAGACATTGGCCTATTAGCTCATATTACTCACCACATGTCTGTTGCTGTGCTGATGGGTTCATAGTTCAGGATCTCTGGAGCTGGAACAGCAAGAGAAATCAATTAGACCTGATGAATACTTTAGAGTTACAAAGTACAAAAGTGGAGGAGGACGGTTGATCTAGAGTCCTTATTGCTTGACGAAAACAGACTGCAGAAGCCAATAGGCCAAACTCACCCACATACTCCGGCGTGCCCAGGATCTCTCTGACCTCTGTCACACTGTCCATACGCCTGGACAAGCCAAAGTCCACGATGCGGATGTCCCCCAGCGGCGTGGCACTCGTCAGCAGGATGTTCTGGGGCTACGGAGACAGGATGAGACATCCTCAGAAGAGTGCAAAGCAACTCAACGCTTTTGAACAGCAATCAGTCATGGAGTTTCAAGGCCACACGGCGTCGGAAATCATCCTAATTTATTTGAATCGAAATGTAACCAGGTTTAATCAAAATGTCCACCTCAGGCTAAAAAAAAGTGGACACTGGACCCTGAAGGGTTTGACATGGTAACGTCCATCCTCTCACCCTATGAGACGATTCAGGTGGGATGTTTGTCGAGCCTTGCAGATTAGAAGGGTCCTAAATCAGGGGGGATGATTATGCTGGCAAAACCCTATAGGTGAAACTGTCCAGATGCCTGGGGCTTTGAGGCCTGACTCAAGGAGCAGGAGGGAGACAGACCAGGCCCTGAGACAGACAGCCTGCTGTGACACTACACCAGAAATAGACATATTACTCCCCTGTCTGGTGGCCGAACGAGGAATAAATGCTTAACCGGGGACTAAGTTGGTTCGGTCCCCCTTATCCAAAATATCTACTACGACCTGTGCCGAAACCCTCACACAAAGGTCTAACAGGCTCCAGGAAGAAAACCATGCAATCTTCATGACATAAAGACGATTTTTGTAAAAGGTTAACGTAGTACCAAGAATACGTACAGGGAGAGATACAGGGCTAACTTGTGTTCATTTCTACTGACCTTCAGGTCCAAATGGACCACATTGTTCCGGTGCAGGCAGGCTACACCGGTGAGGATTTGTCGGGTCAGCCTGATCACGTCCTTCTCCGTGAAGGCCTCGTCGTTGTCTGCCACACACTGGTTGAAGATCTCGCCACCAGCAGCACTGGAAAACAGAGGTGACACAGGATCAAAGCGTGAACAGTCATGACGAGAAGCACGGCAAAGGAACCATGTTCACCGTGTGTCCAGCTTCTGACCGGGCTGCTGTGACTCTGGGTTAGGTGTGAGTAGTGCAACACCCACACACTGGAGATCACTACATTTATAACACTGCCGTCTCAAAAACAAACACAGTCACACTGCATTTCTAACACTGCCGTCTCAAAAACAAACACAGTCACACTGCATTTCTAACACTGCCGTCTCAAAAACAAACAGTCACAGTGCATTTCTAACACTGCCGTCTCAAAAACAAACAGAGTCACACTGCATTTCTAACACTGCCGTCTCAAAAACAAACACAGTCACAATGGCAATCCCACCGCTATCCTGTAATCTTATTGACACTAAACACTGAGTTTAGATATTTGTTTTATGGTTGTCGTTTTCATCAGTAGGGAACACAGTGCTTTAGATCATTATGCCATCTGGGAGGCCCCCCCAAAAATATTTATATTTAAAAAAAAAGAAATATTGGGTGACAAGGTGCCCTCTTATTAAGCTTAATAACTTAAAATATAGAGACCAAAGTTATGGCTTGTTTACAGGAAAATCAAGTGCACTGCATAGAGACTTGATACAATTCTGACAGAATTCTCTTCACACTCGCAAACCTTCGAGGGGTCTCGATCAAAAATGCGGTGCAGGCTACTTCGGAAGGTGGTGTCTCAAGCTATTAATATCTGCAAATTTAGACAACTAAATAACCCAGCGTCTCAAGTCTTCGATATTTCTCTGGAAAATTTAGCCCGCACACGCACAAATGCACACGCACACGCACACAGATAGAAAACAAAAGATGGTGACAATGACAAGGGCATAATGAATGAACTAAGATCCTGGTAGCGTAATGAAGAGTTAGAGAAAGATTTGAGACATTAGTGTCAGCACACTGAAATGATTCCAGAGTTTCACATTAGAGTGTAGTACAGTAAATTGCGAGGATAATACCCACGCACGGCTGTGTTGCTCCCCATGGGTTGGGAGTCTAGCCGACCTGGGCAGCCACTCCTAACTGCTTGAGGATTATGGGGGATTATCCTATTTTTTGGATCCACTTTGAAAATAGGCTGGCTAACTACTTCTCGTTTTGTAGGGAAAACAGGCAAATTCCTTGCCCGTCAATCCTTCTCATGCTTTTACAGTGGTAAGCGTCGCCACACAGGGCATAGTGAATTTCTGCTGGATGCTTCTCCAAAGCAGATCAAAAGCCTGGACGGGGACGGTTGCCCGAAAAGCAGAGCCATGTGTGGGGGGATTTAGTCTGCACACATGCCTTTTATCTTGAGAGAAAGGCATCTGCAACCAGTGCCTCGGCTAGGACTGTTACATAACCCTCCGCACTTCACCGTTGTCAGCTGTGAAAATAGAAGATTCTGTTTTTCTGGATTTCTTTCTGGATATCCTTCACAGCCTACATAATCCCCTTTGCTTGGGGTTCTGAACATTTAATGTCAGCCAGGTCTCTTTTGACCTATCCCTCACCCCATCTGCTGAAAACACCCCAAAGCCATTCAGAACATCCAAAAAGTGAACTTGTGGAAGACTGCTGGGAAAAAAAAGGGCCAGACTGAAGACAAAAGGCAGAGAAGTCACAGCAGGGAACACAGGCAAAATGATCCCAGCAGGCCTCCATTCAAAGGAAACTGGAGACATGACTATGTGGTTGGAAGCACAACTTGGATTTATGATTGTTGACAACTGCATGATTACAATAAGCAAACACATTGAGCCTGTCATTATTGCACTGTACACAGTTCCACGTGTTAGGTCTCAATTGGACCTCATTCTTCAAATTAGTCAAATATGTCTTATTATCCAACCCCTTACTTTTCTGTTCCAACTAATTACCAGTAAGTGGAAACAAAGATGCCATCTCGATTACATTGTCAAACTCATCTGGAAGGAGGCAAGAAGGGTTTCTGTACTTATAACAAGAACCATCCGGTAAAACAATGTAAAATACCGAAGGAAGATACTTTCAGAGCACGTATATTGTTTCTGGAGGCCATGTACAGCCCAATGCTCTGTCCATGTCCGTACAGCCCAATGCTCTGTCCATGTCCGTACAGCCCAATGCTCTGTCCATGTCCGTACAGCCCAATGCTCTGTCCATGTCCGTACAGCCCAATGCTCTGTCGCAGTGGATCCATCTTCCCCCTTGTCAGTCAGCGGCAGGCATGAGTCACTGAACACATTTCCATCCATTTAAAACGCTGTGCAGTGTCTCATCCAAGAAATTCCAATCAGCCGTCGCCTACAGACCACTAGGGTTAGGGGCAGGCAAAGAGTGACTTGAGGATAAGCTGAAGATGGACAAGCCACAACCTCTCAATGAGAACACGTAGAACAGAGAGTGTGTGTGTGTGTGTGTGTGTTCTTAACGATCTGGGCTGCAGTCTCACCACCCAACCTGGTCTGCCTTGGCTTAATATCTCCAGGTACTGGCATTATACTGCTGCTGGCCAGCTACCAAACAGGACACACTGACACAATCTCTTCTCACAAGGCCTGCATGTTGGCAGCATTCAGATGGAAGGGGGGGGGGGGGGGGTTCAAGACCAAATGAGGAAGGGAAGACCGACAAGCACTTATGCAAGCCAGGCCATGTCTGTTAGACAGTGGAGATGTATCAGATACACTGTATTCTGAATTGGTTTATAATTTGAAGGATAATGTAGAAGATTAATAGCTGACATGCATTAGAGGTGAGAGTTTAGATGTCAGATGAGAGTAAAGACACTCTGAAAGTTGGGATCTTTTGATGTGGATATGAAAGCAGACTTAAGATGAGAGAGTGGAATGAGAAAACAAAAACTTCTCCCTCTTTCCAATTAAAAAGGGCTGAAAAACAGATCAGGGCTGTTTTATAAAAAACTAACCCTATTAATGACTCTCTCAGCACAGAAAGATCTATCTTGAGAAAGTCAAAGTGATATTTTTATAAACATACTGTAAAGCCTTAAAGCCACTCTAGAGTTATGACTGGCCGAACAATTTGTGGGTCTCACTCCCATTCCCAAGGTGATCCGATTGCATGTGATGGGTTAGGATTGAGTGTTTCTTATCTGAAGTGACCTCAGAGTTTGCATACAGGTCATGAGTTCAAAACTTCTTCGGTAAATGGCATGTTGTATTCTCTGCCGGATGATCAACAAATATCTAGTGACTGAGAATCGGACCAACAGATGGACCAAAGCCAGACAGCCCACTGGTAGAACATAAATATATATATATAAGCATTATATCCCAATTTCCACTCCAAGCTAAGAATAAGCCCAGTGGCTGGGCAGTGGAAGCCAATGGAGTGAGATCGCAGTGGGCCAACATTGTGCAAATCTTATTAACAATAAAAACATCTGATCTCAGCACAGTTTCCTGTACCCAAAAGTAGGATGCTACAAACTGAGTGGACCAAACACATTTTACTTTACCTGTTGCAAATGTTTCTAAAAATTACGTTATTTAGAAGGATTGCAGAGCGATCAGAGTCACGGCAAGCACGCACTTGACAGGGTAGGCATTTCCAAACAAGCATTCTAAAACGCACCAATATTGTTCTCACTGGCTCGTGCTTAGCTCTAGTCACCTCGTGCTTAGCTCTAGTCACCTCGTGCTTAGCTCTAGTCACCTCGTGCTTAGCTCTAGTCACCTCGTGCTTAGCTCTAGTCACCTTTTTCCTATTTTCTGCCCATCCAGCATTAACAACATCCCTTCAGAAAGCTTATAAGCTATGATGATTATCAAAAAAAAAAATACATGTCTCTGCCACCACAGCGTACATTGTGACCTTGAAAGAGCTTACCATTAGGTGAGTCGTTCATAGCCCTTCTCCCAGATGTGAGATCAGAAAGAAACAAATGAGACTTGTAGAAACGCACCTGCATAATATTTTCCAATATGACCAAAACTATAAATGTTTAATCTTATCCTAAAGGCTTGTTTGGATTTCTGGTAACTCCATGGCTTGCTTTGACAATATGAGAACAGTTGTTAACACAGACAGGAAGAACACAAGCAGGAGATACAGAAGAACCATTTCCGAAATGGATTTCTTGTAAGTATTGAGTGTCACCGGCATGACACTCAGTCCATGGACTGTGACCTAAGAGCGGGAAGCCGTTCATGATTCCACCACCAGAACGCATTCTGCGCAGAGATGATGCAGGTTCATTTCTCATTGGTGTTTTCGTTCAGACTAGTCATTATCGTGAGGTTTGTGGTGGTCACACAGACTGTGTTTAAACTTACAGAGATGATGACAATTCGGTTCCTCGATTCTATTTCTCATACGCTGCAACTGCGAAGGGATGTGGTTGTGGTTATGTGCAAACAAATGTGCCAATGTGTGCGTTTGTGCTGCGAGCGTGTGTTTGTATGTGTGCGCGCGTGCGCACACATTTACGTGTGCTACTTTTGCGTAAACCCACAGGAAATGGAAAATGATTCTCTCTCTAGTTTGTAGTGAATCCAGCCCACGCTGAGGTCAGAGAGCCCTTTAACAGCCAAAAAGGCTGACGAGCACCAAACACAGGCCAAAGTCAGCAGTGCTCCATGGATGCGGATGATCACGTTAGGTGGGAGCATCACAACCCGGACTACTACTAGATAGCCCTCACTGAGGGCGGCCCGGGTGTCAATAAGTCTCAGATTAGGAAGGGAGGACAAACACCAGATGTGTTGTGGCCCTGCCGGACAGCAGCTGCATACGCCTGGTAAGAATGGGGTACAAAAAAAAAATTAATAATCTACTCTTCAACACGGGCTTCTCGGGGGTGGGGGGGGGGGGTTGCTCTACTTCCTTTCACACTTCGGTCCGAGGCCCAATACAGACCCCTCCTAACTCATCCCCTCCATGGGACCCTTTGTTCTGCAGGAGCATTCCAAGACTGGGATGGGAATGGGTGGAGTCATGCAGGGCTTGGTTCCAGACTAGACCAGGGTGAGGAGAGGACACGGTGGTTCTATAGTCCAGATTAAATGCCTGGTGTCAGTGTAGTGTTGTCTGTCATTAAAGGGCCAGGGCATGAACTAGAACACCCATTACCCTGGATCCTAAATGGAATGAGAGCACTCATTAGCAGAAAGGCCATGGAGGACAGTCAGTCATGACGCAGGCCCTAGATGGGGGGGGGGGGTAATATGATGCCAGACCAGAGATATCTTTTCCTTCCATCCCGACCCACTGACTGGTGAACCTGTGTTTGGATGAAATGGTTGCTTTCGAGCCTTGCGAATACAAACACTTTGAAACGTTTGACATGAAATGCAATTCTCATTTTGAACAGACTTCTAGAGTCCTTTGATCCACGTACATCCTCTGTGCACGCTGACACATTCAGCAGGCTTACCAGAAACTGGAGGTGTTGCGGCCCCGGCGATTAGCACCACAGCCAGGCACAGTGGAGTTCTAATTTCCTTATAAGGTTACAAGGTTCTGGCAGGCAAGTGCGTGTGGCGTCAGTGTGCGTGCAGCTGTTTTCTAAGGTGAGAAACGCTTGAGTGACACGCAGCTGCAACCTCAGCAGAAAGCGTGCAACAGGGGAAGTTGATGAGAGTTACACCGGATATGTGATCTACCGTTTCTGAAGAAAACCCAAATATCGACGTTCCTGTCACTGAACATCCTGTCTGCGCAAGAACAACATTTGCGGTTTTGTACAGATTAATTTACAAAGATCCTACATTTTAAAAGAAAAAAAGAAAAAAAAAGACTGCTTGAGGCGATTGTGTCAATCAAAACCCCTCAAAACTATGCAGACAAAAAAAACTGGAGCAAAGGAATGTTTTTTGGATAAACGGCGCCTAATGGTTTCTTGTTTCCCCCCTCATTAGAAACCTTATCATATTCTCCCGTTTTTCCTGGCAGTGCCGAGTTGTGGTTCAGCATCAACATGCAAACACAGTTTAAAGGGATAGTTTGTGATTTTTTGAAATGAGGGCTTTTATCCACTTCAGAGTCAGAGTCACTAATGGGTACCATTTTCATGTCCCCCATGAAGTTTGAACAACGATGCCATCTAGCCATTCCCCCGTCTATGTGAACCTTAGCAAAGGGTGGGTGAATGCAAAGAACCAATAAGAAATGCACATACTGCACACAAACTTCTCATGTTTACTCACCACTCCAGGACAAGAATGATGTCAGAGTTGGTCTCGTAGACCTCGTGCAGCGCCACCACGTACGGGTTAACCTTGGCGGACTCCAGGACAGCAATCTCATTGAGGATGTCCAGGCGGCAGTCTTCACCCTTCCGGCGCTTTCTCAAGAACTTGGCGGCATGCTCTTTCCCGGTCGCCTTCTCAACACACTTTTTCACCACAGCAAACTTCCCCCTGGGAACAGAAACACAGTGAGATCTGTTGACCAAACAGAATGACAATAAACATTTGTAGCGGACGTGTTTTGTTTACGCAGGGTTTACACCTTTGACTTGGTTGTCTTCAACTAGGGACGGGATAAACAGCAACTACATCAGTCCAAACAATTATGACGCTACTTAATGTACAGAACAGTGAAACATTGAGCGCAACAGGTGGGCTGCATAGGTTACTGGAAGACCACAAAGGCACTATTCGAAAGTGTCAACCAGAGATCCAACGAGGTGGCATAGTAAAACAGCCACACATTGAGCTATCGACCACTGTTATGTTATAGAACTCATGTAAAACAAGCCTGATTGGCTTCCTCTTCTAAAACGACACATTTCACCTCTCATCCCCCAGTGTGGAGGGCCTGACAAGCAGGAGATAAGACGGACAGTTGGGCCCAAGAGGGTGTATGGGCAGAGGGCTGATAAGACCTCTTTAAAAGTCAACATATCAGAGCAGAGTGCAACAGCTGGCCTTCTTGTCTGTCCACAAGCTCCACCCACAAACGCAGAGAAAAGAGGAAGGAACAACCACAATTCTAGAATACCATGCAACCATTCTGTTGGCTGCAGCATGCATTGATGGATTCAGCAGAGGTGTTCTGGGTCAGGCTACGAGTGTGGCCAGGAAATCCCATGCGTAGAAATGCCCCACTGTGTCCAGCCTTCTACAAACACCATTCTGTCCCTGAACGGGAGCCCTGTCCACTTCCCATTCTTACAGCTGACAGCACCAGGGGACAAATGGAATTCCCAAACGCCTCCAGCCAGACCTTTGGCCAGATTCTGCATCTCCTCAGACAGCCTCACAAAGGCCTCTACAGGCTGACCAGCAAACAGAGCACCCCCGGGCACTAGGACCACCCACCACACTGTGGCTGGACTAGTGGAGCAGGGCAGGGGGTCCCAGCAGCTACAGCCACGCTGGAGCCCTCACAACCCCTGAAAAAAAACAGCAAGCTGCAACCTCATAGATCTTTTTTTTGCTGCTACCCGAGTTGTTGGGGATTTTTTTTTGGCCTTCACTGACTCCATTCTGCAGATGACTGTTTCTGCCACGTTGACATCAGACACTGATACTGCTTTGGAGTCACAGGACTCTGCCAGACATCATGGAGTCCCTACAGTTCTGCTTTTAAAAGCAGTGACTGTAAAAAAAATAATAATAATTAAAAAAAAGTAGGAGTGTGAATGAAGGGCTCCAGTCAGCATGATTTCGCTTATTTTCCACACATAGGTTTCTGCCAGGCTGTCTGTGTTATGAATGAAGGCCTGCAGGTTCTCTGGGATCAGTTAGTTGCCAATAGCCCATTCCCTATGGGCAGTTCTCCCATCCCCCTTCACTCTCACTGGTTCCCACTTCCACTGAAGACCGTCCCAAATGAAAAGGCAAAAAACAAACTAAGCCTTTCTTCTTTAATTAGACAATTCCCCAAGTTCAGAGCAGCTAGTTCGGCACCGGGAACTGCAGACAGACAACCTTGTGCTCTGCTGAGGAGCAACAGGAGGCGTTTCAAGTTGGTGACAACAGGTCAAAGGTCGCCATACATGACCATCATTACCCTGCGGTTTTCACACTTCGTCTTGTTAAAGTAGTACCATGCAAGTGACCGCAGCACGGGGATATAAGTGGGGTGTATAGGCATAACATTCATGAAGGCCCTGGGTTAATCCCAATCATCAAATCAACAGACTAATTACGAGAAGACCACCTTGTGTTGTCACGTCTGAATGTGTGATGGCATCACCATCTTCTAGAGAACCATAGAAGGAAGCATTCAGTCAGTTATGTACACTCACCCACCCAGATTCACAGAGACTGTGACTAATTGTGGCAGATTTGATAGTCTTGAAATTACCAGACTGATTACCGCCGTGTGTGCAGCGAAGCAAGCTTGCAAGATCAGGAGGATTCGCAGAGGCTAGGCAATGCTGGAACTGATCTGAGCAACCCGTTTCCCCTGTGTTTCTCAGAGGACAGGGCGGAAGAGCACAGACAGCTGCCAGACTTCAGCTGCTCTCAGACAGTAGACGCTGGATTCCTCTTCCTGATCATCAAGTCCACGCAGGACACACACACACACACACACACACACACACACACAGACACACACACAGACACACACACAGACACACACACAGACACACACAGACACACACAGACACGCGCTTTTCTAAATCATAGTAAAAAGTTAGATGGCAGCAATTTAGGGATGAATTGTTTGACTTCATAAGTCATCAAAGGTGTTACAAGGGCAATCAGCTCTAGCAGGTTTACCAAGGCCTTAGGAGAGAGAGCAACAGAGAGCCAGAGGTTGAACTCAAAGGCTGGCCATCTAATACTGACAAGCTGTATCCCTGGCATCCAACAGCTCCCCATTCCTGGGATTTATGAGGCCAGATCACAGGATGTTGTGGGGACGAGGGTGTAATGAAAGAAGGATGCGGAAGAGAGAGGATGAAGACAGAAGAGGTGCTGAGGGGGGTTATCCGCTAACTCCAACAGACCCCCCCAGTCATGGCTGCTGGCCCAGCACATCTAACAGGAAAATCTCACTGCTACCAACCGGCAGTTAATGACTATGTAACCCACCTGGATGCATCCCATCTCGGAAACAGAGCAAACGCAAATACTGTCCCATTACCCACTGGGTTTCTAAGGACAGGTTCATGATGAATTTTAGATCTCATGAGGAGCCATACAATTTCCAGTTTCAGATGAATATTGACCGTTTAACACTTTCCATGTCCATCTATTAGAAGCAGCTTGGTCTATAAGAATCTATAAAAAGCAGCCTGGTTACTGGCTCTTCAATGACAGTTTAACAGCTCTGAGCCGTCCCCTTGGAATGCATGTCTGGGTTCAACTGCATGGTAGGTCACACTTGGTCTGTGGAGAACAACAGGGGGCCGGAGCAGGACGAGGGAGGGGAGGGATGGATGTTAATTGGCATGTCACCCCACCGACACTGACCCCCAGGGAAAAACGGGCTGATTGGAAAATGGCCCACTGTAACAAACCATGGAGGCAGTAGCCATGGCCTCAATGCTTAAAAAAACCCAGAGAGGAATAACAAACATCTCTTCCTGTCTTAATAACTTAGTATGTGTGCCAGGTATTCCTTGGATGGTCGAGATAGAGAGTGTGACAGCAGAGCAGTGAGAGATAGATACCATGTCCAGTCCAATTCAGATATGGTAGGCGAGAGTGTATGTTAGGCTAACAGTACTGGGCTTAGCTAGGCTAACAGTACCAGGCTTGGTAAAATGCTTTTCATATTAACCAGCGCAAAGCAGCCAATGAGGGCCTACCACAGCAGTGACCCAATTGAGGGGAGAAATAGGGATTTAGGTTTACATTGTTTGCATTCTCCTTCAATGTCAATTCATTATAAAAGAGACAAAATGCACTGCAAATGAATATGGAACAGACAAGACTTAAACTCCACCACTTAAGGCTAAGATAGTGTTTGTGCTAGTGTTGATGTGTATGATGAGCATGTCTTTTTTTATTTTTGCTTAAGTGACGTTCAGAGTCTATCTACAATTAAAGTTAAAGGTTGATTTAGTATGCTCTTGATCAAAGCAGGTCATTAATGATTTGAAATCAGCAATGAAACAACATTTAAAATTGAATGACTGAGTATAATGGTATGCGCCTGCATGACCACGTAAAAAAGTTATGAACACCTTTCAAATGTATCTTTGTAACAATGATAGGCTATTGCGCAGTATAAACGTTTGTCCAAATTCAATAGAGCTCTTTCAAATTCTATACATCTCAGTCATGTATTTTCATCAGATTTCCAACGTGTACAAAAAAAATCAGCAACACCAAAACAATTTCTGAAACGCTGCTCGAGCCCAGTACCGATCGCGCTTCTGTCTAAGAGGTAATACCAGCGCTGCTTGTCCGGATTGGAACGACCCGATAGAATGTTCCCTTATTCCCGTTCACACTTGCAAGAGAAAAAAGCCAGAAATTTCGTATATGTAATTCCTCTCTTTAGTGGATAACAAGGAATCAACCATTTACTGACTAAACCTGTTTGTTTCGAACTGAAGTATGCATACTTCATGATCGGAACGTAGTAGCCTATAACATATTTGATCTGACTTACCTGCCCAGTTCTCTGCCAAGCAACTCATAATTGCTAGTGAATGGATCGGTCCTAATTCTCGTTTGAATGTTTGACACCATTCCGTTCTTGTTCATCATTGGGTCTGGCATTGCAGTCCGGTTGCAAGGAGAGGATACAACTGATTTCCTTGACAGAAGTGATATATTTGCTGCTCTATAGCCTAATTTTAAATTAATTTCATGACAAAAATACGGAAAATAAAGCGAAATACGTTGTAATAAAAGCGCAGAAAAGCCAATCTCTCAGCTTTAAAAAAATCCCAGGTGAATTCGGTGACCTCTCAAATAACTGACAAGAAATGGAAGAAACTGCTTCGTACACTGCTGTAATCAAGCACTGAATGATGGTTTGCTTGTAGATTAAACAGTCCCAACGAGCTGTCGCAGAGCCAGCCTATTTTAGTGACGCTGCTCTATGAAAGCCAATTGCTTTGTTTAAGGGGGAGGTCTAAAGTCTGAGCGCCCACTAGGCTACTGGACTGGCTGCTGACAATCGGGATGGTATTCAACAGGTAGGCAAAATGCATATGCATACAGTATATTCTGTATGTTTACATACATTTGACCTACAAGGTGTTCCGATTTAGTTTAAGTGCTATTGATAGACACATTTAAACTGAAAAAAATAGCCAAAGCAAATTAAATGCAACATTCAATGTATTTGTTGCAAGAATAATGGACAACTATAGATTAATCAGCAGCAGAAAATGTATTCAGTTGCTCAAAAGTTTAGAATTTGGTCCCATATTCTTTGCATGTGCTGACAACATCAAGCTTGTATCTACAAGCTCGGATGCATTTGCAGGTATTTTCTGTGGGTTGTGTTTTGAGTTTTGCTCATTGGTAACCTGGGCAATGAACACCATCTATAAACCGCTGGGAGTGGCACAATTCATGGCAATACTGTCTGGCTGACAGTCATTGGGCAGGAATGCACAACACATCCATCTGTTGACAGACTACACGAAAGAAAGATCAAAACAAAGAACATTCAGAGTAGAATCTGCAACTGCCACGTCCAGAAAATGTACTTTACCCAGAAATAATGATAATGTCGAAAATAACTTAAAAACTGGGGAAGTCATCAAGGATCAGTTTCCCCTTTACATTACAATGACACGATTTCACAAGGACCCAGAATAAGAAAAAAACAGCCACTTAACACCTATCCCAGGGTAGCCACAGCGGAGACCCAAATGAAGACAGTAAATTGGGCAGCAGGCATGGCAGGAATTCAGTTATCCTCATTAGGTAATTGGTGTTTACGATGGGCAGTAGTGCAGAGCAGGGTGAGTTGGCCTATGATGCAGCAACACCAGGGCTGAACTGAGCTTCCTCCCTTGAGAAATGTTTCACTTAGTCACCAGAGGCTTGCTGAAGTCATGACTGGCCTGGTCTGCCGGAGGCCGGAGTAAGGCCAAAGGCCCCTGCATCGGAGTGGAGTTCTCCAGACAGAGATGCTAATTTTGTACAGGGGAAAGTTCTCCTTCACAGTTGAGGCACATCCCAGACGAAAAGCCAGCATGGGTGTGGAATTGGAGGTTGGGGTTATGACCTCACTTCACAAATGGTGTAGTGGTGAGTGCAGAGACCACATGTGGCAAGGTGCCATGTTGACCCTTATCGAGCCACTTATTCCAGCCTGCAGGCATCTGCTGAAGCAGAATGCAAAGGAACTGCTGCTGCTGTTGATGAGGTAAGACAATAACATCATAATGGTCTTGAAACTGGGAAATCATGTGAGCAGCTAAGCACAAAACAATAGAATTCAACAGCGTAACTACAAGCTCGGACAGTTGGGCTAATGGAAAGGTAACTGGTTTTAATCCCCCCAAAACTTAAAATGACAAAAAAATCAATTTTTCTGTCTTGCAAGTCTTTTAACTGAAAATGCGGATGTAAGTGGCTCTGGAAACAAACTTCCGCAAAATGATTTTAAAAAATGTGTGGGAAATACGAAAGCCAAATATAAAATGCGGGCAGCTATTTGTGGTCAGCGTTTGACCACTGAATACGTCTGATGTATTATCACCACTGTTGTGGTGCCCGTCCCTCCCATGTACACTTTTTATCAACCACAGCACAGACATAGAGCTCCAGAAAAAACAGAGAGACCACTGCACCTTTTTCTTTCCTTTCCAAAAAAGTTGAAAAGGAAGGTTTTCAGTGAGGAACAGAAGCGTTCAATTTGCAGTGGTCTCTTAATTTTAACCCTCCTGTTCCTCACTCAAAACCTTCCTTTTCAAAAAGAAAAAGGTGCAGTGGTCTCTTAATTTTTTCCGGAGCTGTATGATGGTTGCCATAGCCAAACTAATTTGTGATGCCACAAACAGTGTGGTGAAAAGAGAGGCCTATTGAGAAGTAGACATTCCAGAGGGCCAGTGTGCGAAGTCGTTGTTGACCGACAACTCTGGGTTACGTAACCCTTTTATACTGCTTCCTGTCTCCTCAAATGGGTACCTTCAGTCTGGGCTGGGCATATCCCAAAGCCTTGACCCCAGTATCTAACCCTTCTGTGTAAAACGTGGGTTAGAGTTCAGACAGGCCACGTTAGCAAGGGGGCTCCAATCTGCCGTTGAGACCTAATGAAAACACATACCAGTGATTTAGCCTGCCAGCCTGCAGTTCAGCTGACATAAAAAAACACGGATTCAAGGGACTTTTCCAAGGGACTGGAACAAAGTCAAAGCTGGTTGCCAATAAAATCAAAAAACACTGCTTTTGTTTAACAAAAATAATTTGTAAGTTTTTAATTTGTTCCAAAAGATAAGGTGTCAATTTAATGTTCCCATTGTGCTTCAGAAGACATTTCTACCTTTATCAGGGGGAAATCAGAATTCTTAGCTATGTACGTAGGCTACACTGCTCTTAGCAAAATAAAGGTCAACTTACAATTATTGGTTAGTCTTACGTGACCACATCGAATCAGAATCAGATTCATAGTAACTGTTAATCGTAAGCTAGCAGTATACGACTTATAGTGACGGAACACACAAAATGTAAATTGACAGATAATTTCATGTGGGTTGTGTTGAAGATAACGGGATGCGAGTGGAGAGTACGTAACATATAGTACATGGATCTACAGTTAACGTAGTCATTTACAGGTCCAGCATCGCAGAGCAGTTTTGAGTACAGAATGGTGCAGCTATTTACTTTACAGTTTAGAGAATGTAGTGAGTCTGAATACAAAATAGTGCAGCTATTTACTTTACAGTTTGGAGGATGTAGTGAGTCTGAATACAAAATAGTGCAGCTATTTACTTTACAGTTTGGAGGATGTAGTGGGTCTGAATACAAAATGGTGCAGCTATTTACTTTACAGTTTGGAGGATGTGGTGAGTCTGATTGGTCTGTGTGGGATACAGAGGGCCGATGCGCAAATGAACTGTTCAAATAACGGGGGGGGTTTGGCCATGATTGATCTATTCAGGCCGCCCTTCGTCGGCTGGAGGATATTTTTCAGCGAGGAACTTGTCGGCATGCCTTCTAGCCCTGATATGGGATCTCCATGGAGGACAGGTGGCAGCCGACAACTCTTTCTGTGAACGTTCAATGCTTTGCAGTCCAGCGGTATAGTTTGTTGACACAGACCCAAACCAGACAGAGGCGGAGACAAGGATGAATGTGGTGTACAGCCGGATCAGTTGTGACAAGAACGTTGTTTCATTTCACACATGTTGGCGTGTCTTCTTTGTGATCAAGGTGGCGCTCTGCTCCTACCTGAGACTGTGGGAGATGATGGTCTCTTGGACAGGACAACGATTCAACCCAACTAACAGTTACTCTCAACAGGGAGTCAACCAGCGACTGCTCTGTATGGTCTGTGTTAAGTTCCAGTTTTTTTTTTTTTTACCAGGCCACCAGTCAACCTGTACATGGACACGTCGCTGTCAGTGAGAAGACCGACTAGATTAACATCGACTGTGAAGGCACAAGATGTACTCAGCCAAGCGAGCACTCTTAGTTAAAACTGCCCTTAAGTCAACGAGTTAGTGAAACAGTCTTTTGAGCAAGCAATCAGAATGTTCTTTCTCCTTTCCTTCCCTCTAATTTTTGTTGCTCTAGGGTCCGTTAAAAAGAAATATTTGTTATGTAAGTTTTTTCTCCCTAGGCAAAGACCCTGTGACATGCTGGTTGATAGGGATCTGCTGCTGTTCCTTTATGAGTCCCCTCAGAGGCCTTCATGGAGTAGTTAAGTGCAGATATTTTCCCTTGATAAACAACTGAGACCTTTCCTTTCTGTCTAAAGGAAGAAACACTGCAACTTGTCTTCTCTGTTCTGGCTGTTTTTCTACAGAGGGTGAATTATTGCGGCTGAGGTCGTGTTATGGACGGACATCACCGGACAGGCTGGCTGGCATAATTTTGGGGTACAGTTTACATAATGTACGCCGAGTGTGGTATCAACAAGGAGAGACATGACATGGACAAGGATTTTTGGACACCTGTCTCTAGAGAACTAACAGAGCAAATGAGTGTCAAGAATTTGTGTTCTGTGTCTTTAGTTTGAAAGTATTTTTCAGTGGGTGAACAGACTACATCCAAGGCTGACTGTTAGTTAAAGTAAAAAAAAGGGGAGGAAACAAGTTACGTTCACAGAAACAGTCCTTGAATTACACCCGTGAGGACATTTGCCAAGTTAACCAGGGGTGAGAGATTTCAGGCAGACTTGCAACATGTTCAGTCCTCATGAAGGATGATTGCTGGTTTTCTACCTGCTGTGTTGATGGTTCTCAGATACAAACTGTTGTTTACGCGCTCTGGGATCTTCAGTAATGAACGGGTGAAGCTCTGACAGGTTACTTCTGCTAATCTCTGCCTTAATCCGTCTTGGACGAGTGAGATGTGCTGCTGTTTGTTCACTGTGTTACACTGTGCGTGCGCATACGTGCGTCTGGCCTGTGATGTGGATTTTGGAAACTGAAGCTACCTGACGCCCACAGGGCATTTGAAACGTATGGATGAGGAGGACTGAAACAAACACCAAAGGTTTCATCTTTCCATGTCGACAGCCTTGTAATGTTAATAGCTTAAAAAAATATATATATATTGACACCTCAGATCACACACCACTGCTGTTGCTTTTGCACTTCTTGAAAGAGCAAAAGGTTTCAGATCACGTTCAATCACACAGGGTTGCCTAACAGCTCGCCTTGATTTGGATGCTTGCCACGCCACCCACGTCTCGCCTCACAGGACCTCCTTTATATTTGCTGCACATCAGTTATGTCCAACAAAGAGGGACAAATGTGGCCTCCCTCCGGCTGATGGCGGGCCATTCCCCTCTGCTGACCCCGGCCTGGCCACACACTGGACCCCGGATGTCACTGACTTCCACAGCGCTAGTAGACGTTACAGAGGTGACGATCAAGTGGCGGAATAGGCTCAGGATGACGGCAACAAACACATTTGGCCACCAAGGGTAGAGTTCAAAACAACAAAGGTGAAGAGAAAATGAAAAGGAGGGAATGGTGAAGTGATCTCATTCACTCAGAGGTAATCTAAGAGAAAAGAACTGTCCAGACCGAGGTTATAGGGTGTGGATTTAAACGTATATATTTACGGGCCCATGAATTAGATGCAGAGTAGCTAAATTTAAATGAAGTTGTCAGGGGAAAAAAAGCTTTTACAACTGTCTAACAAGGAATTATACCAGAAATACCCAAACTACAAAGATCAACTGATATAAAAACATCAGTGTTATCCTAAAGCTGCTCTGATGCCAGATCGTCATATTTTGACTTATAACAGTCAAAGCGATGTGCTGCATGTGTCAGTCATTTGTTGCCTGTTGATCAGTATGATAGTTGTTTTTTTTCTCTGCCCTACTTGATTACACTGACTGTATGTTGCTTGGATACTGGATGACCAGAATGCAAAAGTGAATTACTCGAGAAGCATTATTAGTCAAAGTCGCTCCACCTCAAAAGAAGACTACAGTTTTACCAGGATTTCTGAACAGTACATCATAAAACACAGCTAAGTCAAGTATTTATTTAACACTTTCTGTTGAAAGGTGTGACTGTGGTCATATTTGGGGGGGGGGGGTCACCTGAAGCTCATCGTTTGAAATAGTTATCAGACACATGTGGTTTTTAATCATGTGGGAAAAAATGTCATTCAGATTACGACAGGAGGTTAGAGATGATACAGTTAATTTTGATGAAGGTGTCACTTTATGTGAATGGAAACATGAACATGTTATATCTATTCATCTGTTGTCCGCTGAAAGTCAGTACTATGCGACTCTCTCACATCCTTAGGATTACACATAGGTGCTTTATGTGTACTGAGCTGACATCACCCACCAACATGTTTCTGACAGGCATACCCCAAACCCTTGGGAGTTCCCCTGTTTTGCTCTCTAGATAAAATGTTTCTTTAATGACTTTTTTCATTAACCACTAAAAGCACTCCATTTTTTCCCCCAGTCTAGTTAACCTTTCCACCAAAACGGGGGGAAAATCCTTCTGCTATCAAGGTAGTCTACTGTTTGGGCTGAATTAGTGCAAACCCTACACACCCCGTCTAAAAGGGTTGAAAATATTTATTTTCCTCCGGCAGACCTTAATAGGCCCTCATTTGTCAAGCCTACCCCGGGCGTATATATACACTCCTAATTGTTAGCATCTCTTGGAGTTGAACCCTGGCCAAAGCTAACAAGCCCTTGTTTGCCAGCCTGTGAGCTGCATCCATAAACGTGAGTAATGGTAGTCATTTCTTCACGCCTCCACTGGTACAACAACAGGAGAGACAGGCCGACTCTATGGATTGGGACTATAAATCAAATTAGAATGGCTAGTCCAACTTCAAGTCCTCTGTCCTCAACACAAAGAGGGAATGATGGGATTAACTGTAGTGAGACCTCAGAAAGCAGCCTGAGACTGAGCTATGTTTATACATACACACACACACTCCCCCCCCCCCCAAACACGCACACACGCGCACACACACACACACACCTACGTAGGTTTTACTATCAAAGTGAGGTCCCGCAATTTAATACAAAAAAAAAACTTTTACCTAACTTTACCTTAAACCTAACCCTAACTTTAAACTTACCTATAAACATAATCCTAACCTCAACCTCAATCAACTAACCTTTATGTCTAACCTTAACCTATCTTTAACTACTAAACCTAAGCCTTAATGTCTAAAATTAAACCTAACCTTCTGTCCTCATACAGTAAAACTTGAATACAGACACCCGCTTCATTAAAATGTCATTACAGTGTTATACCTACAGGATGTTCCTATTGATTGACAAAACAAACATGGCGTCATTGGGCCACAGTGAACACACAGCTATATACTGTTGCTCTGTTGTTGCACAGTGGTAAACTACACTTTTCACTACACTTTTCTACAGAGATGAATTTTAACATAAGTTTGACTCTCTGATCTCAAGCTGCTTGGATTAATGCAAAGCAGACACTAGGCACAGGAAGTGAGTGAAAGAGAGAGTGAGAAACGAAAAAATAAGCTTTCTCAGGTAAAGACAGGAGAGATGTTTTACCACATCCTGCTATGTTCTCTCGCTCTGTGTGACCTCTGAATAGATGAAACCATAACAGTGACTCTACTGCACACATGTTTATCACACACACACCCACACAAACCCGCATACACACCCATACGTTGCACGCATATTCGTGTCTCGGCTTGAGCTTTGTCTATTGCCTACGGATGCACTGCAGTTACATTATGTAAGTAATAAAAGGTTTGGCTTTGGAATGCAAGTAATTTAGCAGAGCAGCTTACGGTAGTGAGTTCATACATTTTCATGATTTTTGTACTAGTCCCCCGTGGGAATCAAACCCCACCACTCCGTCGAAGCAGGTGCCCTGTTCTACCCGCTGGGCTACACAGGATGCCATCGAGGCAGAAAGCGTAACGAGTCGCTGTCCACAAAGTGCATGTTAATACTCCAAATTCTGTGAACATGTCACAGACAAATAAAGGTGGACACAGAGCTTGATTCCATGCCACGGAAATACTCTGGTTTGGCATATAATGGGATTCAGTTAACATCCCAGCCAAAGGGGAGAAGCCAAACCCGTTAGCTTGTGAAAATCATACACAGTCAAGTTAGCATTGCTGGCTAACCAGACAGCTTTCAGGCTAACACCACAAATGGCCTTAAGAGCAGAGGCTTTCTAAAGCATGTTACAGCTTGCCCAGATCACTTTCAGTGGTCACATAGTAGATCTAGATTACACTATCACAAATACATTCAGATATTACACCATCAGTATATTCAGGGTGGGTTCAACTCTAGCAGATGCCACCTTGACTTCACACATGTACAGACGGATGGACAGACAGAAAGACAGAAAACAGGAAAAGGAACAGACAGACAAGAAAACTGGCAGGAAGGAAGCCAGACAACAGGCAGACAGAAGGGCAGATAGACAGACAGAGCTTTCTCAGCTGTTCTGTGGGTAGCCTAGTGTCTCCAGAATGTATCCCTCTCACAGCTGGCACATTGTCTCCCTAATTCAACACAAGGCATCACAAGTCCTAAAATAGACATGAGACAGATTTACTGTACATACAGTTTCGCTCATTGCAAATGTTTACACCAGACATAATATTAGATGTGATCAAATATGAACATTCTACCAGGCTACCAGGCAACTACTTCTTACTGAATGAAGCTAGGACTAAACTAAAATTAGCCATTGAATAAAATAGTTTACTTAACTACAGTTTATCTGAAGAAGTAGTTTACTGCATTAAAATTGAATGTATCATATGTAAATCTCATGTAATACACTACAAATTGCAAGAGGAAATAACGTGTTAACAGAACGTCAGCAGAGAGAATTA
This sequence comes from Esox masquinongy, assembly GCA_016801175.1. Classification (NCBI taxonomy): domain Eukaryota; kingdom Metazoa; phylum Chordata; class Actinopteri; order Esociformes; family Esocidae; genus Esox; species Esox masquinongy. The sequence continues at coordinate 35,993 of JACXGI010002001.1, read as the reverse complement.
GGCAGGTCCAACGCTGAAAAGAAAGAAATGTATTGACTATGTTTTCATGTTATTTTTGCAAGAAAAGTAACTTCAGAAAGAAAGAAAGGGAGTGAGGATGAGAAAATAAGCGTCATGAAGAGGATAAAATTAAAAATATAAGGACAGAGGAGGTGGAAGAGGTGGTGGAGAAAGGGAGGAAGATGGAGAGGTGAAAGGTGAAGTGGATGAAGCGGTGTAGGAACGGAGAAAGATGGAGAGGGAAAAACGAGGACGGGAAGAAAGAGAAGTCAAGTTGGAACACTGACTCATGGTCCAAAAATTACAAAAATGTATTTGATGTGATTAGTGGTGTTCCATAAGAGAGCAAGCGAGATAGACAGAGAAGGAGAGAGAGAAACAGAGAGGGTGGAGGGAGAGAGAGGGAGAAAATGGGAGCAAGAGATAGAGAGATAGAGAGACAGGATGAAAAGAAAGGAGGAAGAGAGTGAGAGAAAGAGAAGGGAGAGGTAGACCGAGAGTGAGGGGCAGGGAAAGAGGGAGAGAGAGAGTGAGAGGGAACGTGATGACCAACCAGGCAGGTGGAAATACCATAGTCTGACTGATAGAGCAGCTGGAGAGACTAAAAAAAATCTACTTCCATGGATAAAGACAATCCCTCTTAAAAAAAACAACAAGAAAACAGACCATAGTAAACTTTCACAAACAAATTGAAACACAAATACACACTCCACCAGTTGCAGAACCCAGATGAATTAACGTGCCTTCGTCTTCGTCTTTTCGTGTTGGCTTCTCTTCATTAAGGCAAACGTGCTTCATTTAATGCGGGAACTTTCCCTCATGGTGATGGTTGATAAGGAGCATTGTGCAGTGAGACATAACAAACACATACAAAAAGAGTAAACCCAGGAGCTTATACAACAATCCGGGTATGTGTCTAGCAGTCAGTGGAAAACAAACACACACACACAAAAAAATGATTCCAACTGAACGCCATTTGTTTGGTCAACATGGCAGTGATGTAGACCACTGCTTCATCCTGACAGGTGAAACCGAAACACAGTGGCATCAGGTAGACACTGCTGTGTGTTTGCTGAGTCATGTCAAAGGTCAGAGGTCAGGCTTGTACAAACAATAACCTGCAGGAGTAATTAACCCCTTTTGTATGTTCGTAGTTTGTTCACGTAACCATGGGAATGGTCCCACAGTATGTTCTTTTAGAAACTCCACCTACCTAACCTATTCATAGAATGTAATTTTCCTGACAATGCATTTCTATTTCCTTAGTCCCAGCCCTGCCATGCCCCCTGGAACCACTAGCAGCCCCGCCATGCCCCCTGGCACCACTACCAGCCCCGCCATGCCCCCTGGCACCACTACCAGCCCTGTCATGCCCCCTAGCACCACTACCAGCCCTGTCATGCCCCCTGGAACCACTACCAGCCCCGTCATGCCCCCTGGCACCACTACCAGCCCCGCCATGCCCCCTGGCGCCACATCCACTGAGGCCTCTCTACACAAGCTCCTTGTCTACAGTAACAAAATAATTCAAAGAATACACTGTCAATTCATGTGAAAATTATAAATGACATGTGATATATTTATAACAGGGTTAATTATATACAATTAACATACAATTGGATAAATAATATACTCCCTGACAAATGCATGTAATTTTAATTTAAAATTGTATTTATAAATGTACTGTGTGTTATACATTTTGAAATTCATAAAAAAATACTGCTAATTTTTTGACAATGAATTTGATCACATTTATACTATCTAAAATGATGTATCTTGTAATGTATTATTATTTGTAAAGGGATGCACTTACTGAGAGCTGTAAACTAGCTGTCATCAGTAGATTACAACCTCTGACACAGGACGCAGGTAAACAACACTTAGCATGAAAAATATGTTCAGACTTTACAGCAGGCACTCCTGCAAAAGTACACGTAACAGCTACATAAGAGGAAAGCACTCAAAATGGTTAATTAAAGCTTACTTGGTTACAGAATCTCATGTGGAATTGAAAGAGCTCCAGCTATGTGTCGCAACCCCTCCCCCGAGAATATGAGTGTGGGAGGAAGAATCTGCTTTAAACCCCAGCCAACAAGATCTTTAAGAGGTTGCCATGGCATTTGCATCCATCACACCACAGAAACCAAACGGATAGGGTGAGCTTTGTTGTTGAGGTCAGAGGGAACGTCTCATCTTCAGATGCAGTAAAATTTGTCAAAAATCACCAGAGACCTCATAAAATATATAACACTAAAAATGTGTGAGATATAGACCCCACACCATGTGTCTCATAGACAACTCAGAGACCCCACACCATGGGTCTCATAGATAACTCAGAGACCTCACACCATGGGTCTCATAGATAACTCAGAGCGCAGGCATGATTGATGCCCCACTTTTGAATTTCACCCTGTATGCCACCTTCATGGGGGCAAATCTGTAGCCACCTGGAAATTCTGGCAAATAACAGATGGGCTTGATTATTTTCTTTTTAGGTGGGCTGACACAAAATGTAAGTATATACACTACCATTCTAAATATATGGGGTCACATAGAAATGTACTTTTTTCCATGAAAACATACATGAAACTAGTTTGAATAGGAAATACAACAAAATGAATCGGAAATATAAGAATTGACAAGGTTAGAAATAATGATTTCATAATGTCCTTCACATTTTGCTTTCATCAAAAAATCCTCCATTTGCAGCAATTACAGCGTTGCAGACCTTTGGCATTCTACTTGTTAATTTGTTGAGGTAATCTGAAGAGATTTCCCCCCATGCTTCCTGAAGCATCTCTGACAAGTTGGATTGGCTTGATGGGCACTTCTTACGTACCATACAGTCAAGCTGCTCCCACAACAGTTCAATGGGGTTGAGATCCAGTGACTGTGCTGGCCACTCCATTATAGACAGAATACCAGCTGACTGCTTCTTCCCTAAATAGTTCTTGCCTAGTTTGGAGCTGTGCTTTGGGTCATTGTCCTGTTGTAGCCAAGTACCATCCACAGGGTATGGCATGGTGTTGCAAAATGGAGTGATAGCCAACCTTCTTCACAATCCCATTTGCCCTGTACAAATCTCCTACTTTACCACCACCAAAGCAACACCAGACCACCATTTTTTTTGCAACTCTGCCTAGAAGGCCAGCCTCCCGGATTCACCTCTTTACTGTTGATATTGAGACTGGTGTTTTGTGGGTACTATTTAATGAAGCTGCTAGTTGAGGACCTGTGAGGGGTCTGTTTCTCAAACTAGACACTAATCTATTTGTCCTCTTGCTCAGTTGTGCAACGGGGCCTCCCACTCCTCTTTCTGTTTTGGTTAGAGCCAGTATGCGCTGTTCTGTGAAGGGAGAAGTACACAGCGTTATATGAGATCTTCAGTTTCTTGGCAATTTCTCACATGGAATAGCATTAATTTCTCAGAACAAGAATAGATTGATGAGTTTCAGAAGGAAGTTATTTGTTTCTGGCCATTTTGAGCCTGCAATCAAACCGATAATTGCTGATGCTCCAGCTGATCAATTACAGCTCTGGAAAAAATTAATCGACCACTGCACCTTATTCTTTCCTTTCCAAAAAAGTCAAAAAGGAAGGTTTTGAGTGAGGAACAGAAGGGTTAAAAGAGACCACTGCAAATTGAACGCTTCTGTTCCTCACTCAAAACCTTCCTTTTCAACTTTTTTGGAAAGGAAAGAAAAAGGTGCAGTGGTCTCTTAATTTTTTCCAGAGTTGTAGTCTAAAGAAAGCCAGTTTTATTGCTTTATTGCTATCTGTTTAATGTATTTTTTATCAATTTGATATTTTAACGAGCAAAACATTTTTTTTTTTAAAAACTGAATTTCTAAGTGACCCCAAACCTTTGAACGGTACTGTACATATATATATATATATATATATATATATATATATATATGAATAAAATTGACATGTTCAGTGGCAAATGAACCCATTTTCTACTTTTTTATGTTATACCAGTCTCATCATAAACCTAGCTTGACTTTCCTAAACATGAAGCCCAGGTAGAGAAGTCCATGAAAGAATAGTGTCTGGTTTAAATCAATGACAGTAAATCAGTGATGCCTTGCAACTAATCAAACCAATGAAATGTCTTGCTTCGTGCAGAGCTCAAATGAGCAGTAAATAAGTGTAGTAGTTGCAACAGTGTGTGAGGATAGCTGGGATATCAAAGATAAAACCATCAGGTCTACCCAGTTCTGACTAAGCATGCAGTATATCCAAAGACATCTTGAGAGTGTGTTTTTTCCAACTAATTATCAAGGGTGGATAGTCAGGAGACTATCTATGAAAACATTGTTCGACAGAATACCTGGGTCGGGCAAAATTATGGGCTGGTCCCATCAAATGTTAAAGTTAGTGGTACCAATGACACCAGGTAACAGGTTAGTCTGGAACCCTGCAATAGTAATCCACACTTAGAGTTTATTATGGGGAACATGTGACAGGCACTCATTTGCAATACAGCCTTAATTGTTAGCTTGGCTTTATAACACATGAGGCATAAGGAGACAGGCAGAGGCCAAAGGAAGCACAGTGGCAGCACAGAAGATGCTTACAGTGTGACATCAGATTGGACTGCACCGTTCAGAGGCAAGATGCACAGTTAATTAACTCAGGAAGACACTGATTCACATTTCTGTTCACTTGTCATATACCCAACCAAGACTGGTAAGACCTTGTACAGCTCTGGAGAAAAATTAAGAGAGCACTGCACCTTTTTCTCTCCTTTCCAAAAAAATTGAAAAGGAAAGTTTTGAGTGAGGAACAGAAGCGTTCAATTTGCAGTGGTCTCTTAATTTTAACCCTTCTGTTCCTCACTCAAAGCCTTCCTTTTCAACTTTTTTGGAAAGGAAAGAAAAAGGTGCAATGGTCTCTTAATTTTTTCCGGAGCTGTATATTTGCTTTTGGTGTTGGGAAATGGCCCCATTAGGTTTATACTTCTACTCTAATACAGTATATTTACTATGTGTATATTATATGCTAAAGTATTACCTTATATTCTGCTGGGTGTTTGTTACATCGGCCACACATTCATTTGTGTGTGTTTGTGTTTTGATGTGCGCATGGTTGTCTGTGTGTGTGTGTGTGTGTGTGTTACTCTCACCTAGAATCTAATTGAAATTAACAGGCAGTAATAGATGGATTCTTGCTTAGTCAAGTGTGGCTGGCTTGACATGAGGTAGGGGTGTGAGTTCTGGGGTCACAGGTCAGAGGAGATGAATAATCATCCTCTTTCTCACTGCAACTGTCGCACCAACTCACACCAACTGTCTTTTCAACCATACAATGGACAGCTGGTCTTAGGGTATTGTTATTTAAATTGTGTTTTCTTCAACACAATCAATAAGTACAATAGACAGCTGTTACAATTCCCAATTCTCTCAACTCTCCCGTCTTAGGGTGAGTAAGATTTCTTACTTTCAATAATAGGCTCCCTTTTATTGTGCTGATGTTCACACGTTTACAGTTTACTGGGTAAAAATACATCCAAAAATATATAAGCCTGTTTCGATTTATGTCTTTAATATGAGTAATCCAGACTTTATACGTAATGTCTACAGCTACAATATTGATTGCTCAATCACTATGATACTGTGGCATACTGTAACAGCAATAAAATGTCCACTGGCATCTGGAGTCCAGAGTATGTCAGTCTCTGCATGGGGGAGTTATTATAACCTTTTTACTGGGCCTTGGAATGGTGACTGATCTCTATTTAAAGACTACTGTGGAGTACAATCATTTTGCAAATCATAAACATAATAATTAGATAAGTAGAAAACCCCTCAAATGGCAATATAAAACAAACCAGTGTACCTCATACCCAACAACGCACAGAATCATTGCAGAACACAACAACAAATCCATGGGCAACATCCCTACTGAGAGCACAGGATCCTTTCCCAGTTAGGACTGTACAGTCTCTACAGTTCCTCAGACACTAGGTGACCACAGGAGTTTCCCAGCCTTAACCTCCCCCTCAGGATCATTGCAGGGGACCACAGTTCTGTTTGGAATTTCCTGGATTTCCTGCGGTACCTTGGGGCGGCTGGATAAAAAAGGGAGCGTTGGATGAGGTCCAACTCACAGCTGGCTGCTCAGAGAGGGGCGCTGGGTGTAAGAAGAGATACCAAACAGCAGAGTTGGTGGAAATCTGCGTGCAGCACAGCAATATTTATCATAATACATATTATAGCATGTCTCCCATTCAGCAGACTAGTGGACATTTGACACAAGCAGCATCTCCAGAATCTGAGTGAAAACGTGGGGCTGTGGTTCCTTCCTCCACACTAGATGTTGATGCTGTTTGTGCGAGCAGAACACGCAGTCCTGCCCGTCTGTCTGGTGAAGTCATTCACATTCCATCCCATTATACGATGACTTGTCGTGCCGCTACCTTGCCTAGTAGCCTGCTTGTTGTTCCTGTGTTCCGTTCACTTCCAACAGATCCTCAAATTCAACCCTTGTCCCATGTCCCCTCTTTGGGTTCATAATCGTTCACCCCTTGGCCTATCATTGCGACATCGACTAGGAAGGTTCCTAGTCGACGTTGAGTGTGACTCGAGGAACCAACGACTAGGAATTATAGAGCACATGTCTGCAACCAGTTATTCAAGTGTCCCTGAAGACCCTGGCGATGAAACTACCTTCCTTACAATCCCCTATCTGCTTTTCAACAGATCACCCCACTAAGAGGCCCGTCGACACAGCCACATTTCAGCACCCTAACCCTCATACACTACCTACACTAGTTTCATATTTTCCACCAGAAGCATCTTGCATGGCCGTCATTAAACATTTGACAATTCCTTAGAGGATTAGATACAAACATGGTGGTGGTGTCGAGACGATGAAAGATGAAAGTTTGATGAAATACGGTCTCTCCCAAATAAACTGCACTGAACTCAGATGGTGTCCGTATTTTTATTGCTTGGGTGTGTCGCCTCTTGCACAGGGCTTTTCTGTCTGTGGAACAATCCCAGGACTGTGGTTCTGAATGGGACCATAAAACATCCTGGCACAGATTCAGCTTCCATGTCCCCTGTTCTGTCTATTGATACCCAGAGGGAGTGGCCCACCACTGGCCTGCGCTAGACGGACACGCCTCTGGTGGTGGGAGGGGCTAAGGGGGGACACTCCTCCCCAAAAGCTCACGGAGGAAGGGGTGATGGGTGCAGCACACCATCTGTTAACTTAAAAAGGGGATATCAAATCAATATCAGTGGTCACCTTCAGGGGGATGTTAAATGAAACTGGTGGTTGAGCGCAAGACTTAAGATTGTCCAGATGCAGTTTCCCTTCCTGACGAGATCAAATGAAGTCTGTTAACTTGAGCTGACCATACTTTCTTATCACACACGCTGTTGTAGCTTGCATTTCGATGGGCACTTGTGTTAGAGACTTTGAATTGCACCATTGTCCCATCTCCCGGCCAGACGAGGGGCTGAGGTTGATGGTTGCTGATGGGACGAGGTTATTTGGGCGAGTGCCAAACTTTGCCTCCCAGACCTCCGCCTCCCATAACTCGCTGACCTCGGCGTCCGTGTTTCTCACACCCCTGCCTCTGCTCGCCCGCAGCACAGGCCCTGCAAGTGTCTGGGTGTGCAGCACGGGCCGCTGGGCTCTCGCGTGAGCGTGGGCATGGCAACGAGTGGGGACCGGGAGGAATGCAGCTCCCAGACGGACAGCCCCGAGTGGTCCCCCCTGCTGACGCAGAGCCGGGCCCGGGCCAACGGCAATCTGCAGCCACGACGGCGTTCAAATCAGGCCCAGGCCTGAAAGTATCTGTGGATCAACACTGCGACCAGACACAGCCCCTGGGGCAGTCGGAGAGCTTTTCATACACATGACCAACCCTGCAGTCACAGAGCATGAATCACTCCACCCACAATAGACAATGATGGAAATGCTCACATATATCAAACGCCACAGATGACACATTGTCCATGGCATTACACTCTCATATCCAAAAATGATTCCCACACTTCCCTCATTGTCAAAGTTCAGGTTTGCGAATGGAATTCAAGGCAGATCTAGCGTACCGTCTGGTCAGTTCAGTTTTTTCTCCCCGGGCCCTCTGGTGCTGACGATCTCACTGACGACCACAGCATCGGTCTGCTCCACTGTCGTGTGCACTGCAAGGCCCCGGCTCGGTCACAACAACAGCCATGTGATCTTCTCCCTCAGCCGTGAGAGCACGAAGGACCCAGGTAGGAAATACACTACCAACCGTTTGGCAGACCAATTTGACCCTCCGTAATGACAGGTCTGAGAAAATGTTTTCTCGTGAGCTTTAGATACAGTAGCTGCTGTGGGGTGTTGCTCACTGTGGAGGACATTTACCTGTGAGGGGTGGCTGATGTAGTCATTTGATGGGTAATTTCACTGGTTTGCTGTCATTTGAGGAAGGTGACTTGGGGAAATTGTTTGATTTTGCCAAATGTTTACATTACGTAAATGAAGCGCGCGTTCAAATTGTTTTCCCATCTCTAGGTGTCACTTCAAAAAATGTAACATGATATTTCTATTGTATTCTGTACCACTTGCATTACACCATTGTATAGCCATGAATTAAACAAGCTTTTTAGTTTCAAGTATGACGACATTGAAAAGCATTTGAATCATACCTATCCTTTCACAAATGTACCGTTGTACTACTGTAATAGTAATACTATGGTACATGAACATTTGCCTCGGCCTCAATCAAGACATTAATTGAATCACATACCTTGATTTTAAGTATGATGTATGCTTGTAAAACCAAGCAGCGGTGTAGTGTGGGATGGATTTAAATTTAGTTCACTCACTTTGTTTTTTTAATGTCTGGCTATACCTTTTATTAAGGTAGGCTATACCTTTTTCAAGACACTTTACCAAGCTGTTGTGGAAAAAGGCACTGAAACGGAGCTTCACCCTTTTTACTGGGACCTGTTGTCTATATGTGGTAATATGTTTGTACCTAAAAATAACCATGTGGTTGCATTGTATCAAGTACATCTGAATCATGAAAATGTACCACATTTTCAGCTTTGAAATATGATAGTAGCAGGCTGTTGCATTATAGGGCTGGCAGGTAGCCCAGCTCTTAAGAGCTTTGTATCAGTGACTAAAAGGTTGCTGGATCAATTCCGAGAGAAGAGCATGTAAAAATAGTGTTGGCTAAAATGTAAAGCTAGTACATTGACAAAAATACCATGGCACTTTTTTGGTATTTTGGACCCATTTTGTAAGGAATGTTAGTGCACAATTTAGATTTATCATAAATATCAAAAAGATGGCAAAGGTACTGTTGTGGAGGGGGCAGCTACCCATTTAAAATTATTGGAACGTATTAAGGACAGACGATTTGAAGGCAAAACTGTAAAACAACTTCAGATTGGGTGAAGGTGACATTCCTCTCGTTCCTCAATAGAAGACCAATGAAAACACTCCCAGAGAGGAACATAAAGTGCCAGAGGACATGCTTGACTTATGATATACGGTACTGTCACCAGACTCAGAAATGAACCCACGGCATTTCCATTCTGCTGGCTGTTCTAACTCTTACATAACCAGGGCTATTCTCAAAACCAATAAATCATGTTTTAGAGATGCATTGTTATATAATCGCAGAAAGCTCACAAACAGGGAACAGATCATGTCATGGTCAAGTATTTTAGGGTTGTCGTGGAGGAATTTTAAGAGATTTCTGGGGAGATGTGCAGTGCAACATCCCCAGAGACGGTTGTTCAACTTGGCCCGGATAACTACTCCAGACAGAAAACAACCCCGTCAGCCTTTACTGGGTCAAGCAAACTGGAATTGACTGATTGCTATGTTGAGGCTGCAACATATTCATGAACTGCTAATGAATGTACACAAACTCAGAAGAGGTCAAGTGTGGCCTGAATCCCGAGGCCAACAAGAAGGGAGTTATGATGTCTGATAGGCACGTATAGCTTTTTAAAGACACTCATACAAATCAGAACTTGGCTGTATTTCTCCATAAAGAGGAAGCGATGCTGTAAAATGATAAGAGACAGATGGGGCTAAGGAATGTTCCTGACTTCCCTGGATCCACAGACTCGCAAACAGTAGGGAAGATTCAGGGGAGTCGGTGGAGAACAAACAAATTCACTTAATTCATGGGATTTCAGACAATTGGCCACAACATAATAAATCCAACTTGCTGCTCTCGTTCCCTAATGTTGAGGGGGCCAACATATTTTCTCCAAACAGAATTCGAGAGGTACATTACCTATGTCGTCCTTTGTCATTTTCTGTCTATACGTTGATTTGAAGGCATGTTTCATTGGCACTGGTTCAAGATGATGAATCTGGGATCTTATTATGAAAAAATATTGTTATTCAGGCTGACCTGGATCTATTCACTATTCAAACACTCATTCTATTTTCCCTGACTTTTAGAGACTAAGGAACGTTTTTATTTTATACCTTTTTATTCAAGGTATTCCCCTTTTATTCAAGGTATTCCCCTATGTCAGTAAGGCACTGGAATGGCATGGAGAATGCCTTCTTAGTAAACAACTAATTATGGTGATGCGTTTTTTCCCTTTCTGCCTGTTGAAACAAACAAAACCACATGGTACACTTTGGTCTGGAAACAGGTCAACATGGTATAGGCTCCTCTTGTGCCTGCCTTTCAAATGAAGTCAGTGAGATCTCGGATGGCTTTCTTACTAATTAAACTAAATTAAACAGTGTCTCCCCATCAACACAACACTGTTAAAGAGGTGATCTAAAATATAAATCTGAAAACACTGTAAACAATCTTAAAGGCTGACCTGGGTCCTATAAACAGATACACCACCCACTGCAGCTACCAGCTACCAGCAGTCTGAAGACTGTTGTACTATGAGGAAACAAGGTGTCAGAACAATTGCGCACTGCGATAGGAATGCTCAAAATGAAGACGGTTGACATTAGTTTCTATTCAGGTACAAGCCCTATTTAGGGAGGAGGAACAGCCAATAATTGTGAGGATTACTGGCTGTCTGTGAGAACGAGGAAGATGGGCTGGGCAACTGGTCCATTGCTGGAGGGTAGGTAGCTAGCTGACCCATTGTTATGAGGACACCTGCTGCGTAGACCTCAATAAGCAAGAACACTTCAGTATGGGAACAGTCAACCACGCGAACCCATTATTTTATCATCCATGTGGGACCACTCTCACCTGTTTGTTGCTAATTAGGGAGGCAATCACCAGACTAGTGTCCCTTTCCCTCAATATGACATCTCCCATGACATGTTCATATGGGTAGCTAGATTTTCTCAGTTGACCATTTCTAATAGTGTGGTTGGCAGCCTGTTTGTGTAAAGCTTCCCTTCGATAACAAGCTCTGGGTGGAGCGGCCTCTGAGAAATAAGTGTTTAGTATTGTACCGGCCCCAGGCCTAATCACAAGCATATTTCACTGTACAATGATGTGGTGTTTGTTTTCTGTGTCCTCTGTTAGTGGGCCTGAGGAAGTTAGCTTGACAACCACCAAAGACAAAGAGCATATAGAAAACAGAAGCCGGTGTGTGTGTTGGTGTGTGTGTGTCTGTGTGTGAGGAGGCAGGCTAACTCTGTCCCTATGATAGTTACTCATTGTTGGGTGGTCGGGGAGACAGAAAATTATTGTATTGTTCATTAATAACAACTAAGCTTAAAAAGTGGCCATGGCGTTGTGTTTCCAAACAATAATTTAACAATCACATTTGTCTGTTGTTATTTGAGGGAATGCGGACGGATATTCTAAATTATAGGCAGACAATAAAGACTGCCAAACCCTCTCAATTTGAAAACATAGATGATGGAGTTTTAATTTGGTGAATATTTGCTCCCAGTCGCCAGATGTATTCAGGGTAGGTCATTCAGCTGACTGCTTCCCACTCCTGTACAATCACTCTGTTCTCATTCACATAGTGGCGCACCCACCTCCACAACCCTCTTCACCATTCCCTCCCACTGGGTGATCTGAGGACAGAGACCCCTTCACCTCCACAACCCTCTTCATGGTTCCCTCCCCCTGGGAGAGCTGAGGACAGACACCTTCACCTCCAAAACCCTCTTCATGGTTCCCTCCCACTGGTAGAGCTGAGGACAGAGACACCTTCACCTCCACAACCATCTTCACCGTTCCCTCACACTGGTAGAGCTGAGGACAGAGAGACCTCCCCTGTCCACGTAGCCCAACACCTGTTTTACAGATGGAAGAGCAACAGAGATCAGACCGTGCAACAAACCTGAAACAATGAGGGGGAGGATCAAGAAACGGAGCGTGTCAGAGTGTGTGGGAGATAATTCATAGGAACTGAATGAAGAAAAAGAAGAATGAGGTCAAAAAAAGAGAATAGATATAGAAGGTGACTGCAGCTGAGGGAGAAATGGCCTGCCTGAGGGGGTATGGCCATGGGATGGAAATGTGCCCATGTAAACTGAACAATCAAGTACATACCTGCAGGCTCCACTCACCTGCCATGTTTGCATTCCCTCTGTCACTACATCTGCCACATCACAGATGAGCCGCCTCACATTGGAATTCATCAGCAATGTGCCAGACAGGAGATTAAATACTTTGGATATTTACTCACTGACACACCTGCTGGTATTCGTTCTAATGAACAGCATGATTTTCCGTGGAACCTCTCGTCGCGCCTTAATTCCCACAGATGACGCGTTTATTTATTTTGCTCCAACGACTAATAAATCATATGCTTTTACTTGACCCGAACTTTGATTTAGAGCTATGATGTATTCATGCAGGAACTGAAATGGCTTGTCGTTCCCATGTATAACTTCCCATGTATGACTTCTCATGTATGACTTCCCATGTATAACTTCCCATGTATGACTACATGACAGACCGCACTGCAAGAAATGTCCTGGAAGACGCATTACAGACCTGCTTATTTAGAAACAAATTTGTTCTGCGTGTCAAGCTGACAGAGTCATTCTGATGATGGAGTTACCATGGTGATCCTGCTGAATGGCCAGGTCACATGACCCCGCTAGCTCTGTCGTCCACTAACAGACCAGTGATTTAGGCAACCTTTAAGATTCCAAGGCTAGAAACAGGCCAGGCAAGAGCTACCAGGCTAAAAGTGAATCAGGGAACAGGATGTCCTCTGCATAACTGAAAATAAAGAATAGCTGGCCATCAATTCAAGTGAGATGGGGGAATTTTCCCACGACACAATCCCCGGCATTTCCTGGAATGCTGGGACTTTGTACACAAACTGGTCCTGTGGAATGCCAAACCTCTGGGTCATGTGGTGTTCTAGAGCGTCACGGCTTCCAAATGAAGACTGTGGTCCCCAGAGGACCCTTCCATAACCATCATCATTCCATAGATCACCACACAGACATGAACCATGTCGCTCTGTGAACAGGACAGGAGCTCTGTCTCAGTGGCCAAGAGCAGGTCTGAATGACCACTGACCTTATCCTGTGGCATATTATTGCCCAGAGGAATTCCCAGGGGACTAACTTACACAGTTTGAATAATGCTGTTGCAGGAGGAGATTATATATACATATATGTGTTTCTTTCCTGAAAATGTTGTTGCAATGAGCAATACAACTTGTTTATTTTTCCAGTTCTCAAATTCTTAAAATTAGCAATGCCATGGCACGGCTTCAATGATGAGATAAGTTCTGAAAAGGTTTCCTAACAGTGTATTCATTGTGCGTTCCTCGTGGCTTTCTCGATAATTTTATTGTTTTGTGAGTAATTTCCAAAATAGTGTAAACTCAACTGCATTTTCCATTTCATCTAGTCTGTACAATCTTTTCTCGGCTGAAAAGTGCTGAATGTGCTTCGAAGTGGCCCTGTCTGCTCAGAGCGTTCCATTCTTTCCAGACTTCCTCTTGAAGTCTGGTCCATGATCACTTTACCAGAGAGGAGCGAAAGCTGCTCCCTCCTCGTCAACTTGTGAAGAATGCGTGGTGCATTTCTCAGTCTCTCTCCGTCTCTCCTTGCCTCTGTTAACGTGCCACCTTCACCATGGTATCTAGGATAGAGCTCTTTTGCTACTCCATGACTCTCATCTGTTTGCAGTTTGTAAAGTTAAGTTAAGGCACATAAAGAGTTATATAGCCCTTTGGTTTTTACAATTTTGGCGTCAATTCACTCAAACAGGGAATTCTTTCAGCCCACCACCGTCCCTGCAGTCCGCTATGGTTGATGGGTTTCACAGAACAAGGAAATACCTTCTATTTTTACTTATACATACACCCCACAAAAATACAGTATCATATATATCTCTCATCAGATCTCTGTCCACGTTCTAAGCTCCACACTATAAGACTAGGCAGCCTGTCTTAGTCATACATACTGGAGGGAATAAACAACACCAGGATCCATCATATTTATATTCACACTCATAATCAATACTTTTATTTTAATTTAGCACATTCAGTTTCATCGCATGGATAAAAATATCTCGTTAAAGAGAGGTAGAGCAGAAAATGGATGACTCCGGCATACAAGCAAGACCCCTTCAAATGGACATGAAACCGGAGGTGTGACCGATTACGTAACGGTAAAACGATCCCGGTTGAAGGCAAACAGACCTGTTATACAAGCACAGGAACAGTGGTCATCTACCCTGGGAGACACCCTACACACCTGTGACATCAGATACCGTCACACCAGGTTACGGTCTGTCAGCACCATACACAGACAGAGGGGAACGGGTTTCCACTGAAGGTAACCCGTACATCGATGAGGGCCAGAGATATGAGGCCATTAGTTCTGGTTGCGATGTATCCGGAAATAACTGCTACATTCACACGCTGGCCCGACTATAACCGGAGCTACAGACAAAATCTGGTGAAATCTATCACACTGTACAATAACACTGTAACAGTTACCTGTGTGATTAATGCACTCTGCCCCTAATGAATGGTGTAACAGATTACGGTTGTGATCTTTTATAAACGATACCAGAGACATGCCCTCATGTCATCAGCCAGTTTTCTGTAAACATGTCAAATGGATGAAACTCATCTCTGAGGTTATTTCCTTTTTAAATATATGAGGACGAGTTAAAGCCTCGCATGTCTGCCCTGTGCCATACTGTACCCAGTCGAGCATAGTAAAACTCATTCTTGTTTGATATTGGATTAAGGAGACATAGTCACCCTATCATATGATTACGCAGAGGTCAAGCAGAGATGTTTACAAAGCCGTCAATAGCCTAGCCTCTATCTCATTCTTCTTAGAAAGCCCAGGTGACACAGCCCCATCACAGTTCCTGTCAGCCAATCACAAACAAGACAGACAGAACAAATGTCACCTTCGTGTGAGCTGAGAAATGAAGGAAACGCTGATGTTGATGAGAGAATCTTTGTTGTATTAACAGGAGTAGAGCACAAGTTAGTCCTCATACCTCGAGGAAACCTTTAGAATTAGCTTGCAGTGCAAATGTTTTTCAGTCTCACCTTAAGAATCCTCTCACTATGAGTAGATGAGAGTCTGAAACTGTCATGAAGAACTATGCATGTCAACGATACGTTTCAGTTCAACCTCATAAACCACAACAGGTCTGCAGTTGCTTCACTTCTGCTAAGACATCCTTTTGAGTGTTTACTGCAATGGCTAACAGCAGCAAACCCTGTATCTATATACAGCCTCCTCAGTCTACTGTCTCAGGCCTTGGGATCTTTCTCAGATCTATAGTGGTTCTTAAATTTCTACAATCCTCCAAACCTCACCTGCTGCTGGTGATCATTGTCCAGAATTCACCACCGAGAGAAACACCAAGCCTCACACATGGGCCCCTCCATGCCCACCTCCTCACTGATCACCTCCATACCCCCTTCCACACTGATCACCTCCATGCCCCCCTCCACACTGATCCCCTCCATCCCCCCCTCCTCACTGATCCCCTCCTCACTGAACACCTCCTCACTGATCCCCTCCATGCCCCCCTCCTCACTGATCACCTCCATGTCCCCCTCCTCACTGATCCCCTCCTCACTGAACACCTCCTCACTGATCCCCTCCATGCCCCCCTCCTCACTGATCACCTCCATGTCCCCCTCCTCACTGATCACCTCCATGCCCATCTCCTCACTGATCACCTCCGTGCCCCCATCCTAACTGAACTGGCCATGGCGGAGCAGGGTAAGAGGAACTGTGAGGCAGCGCCAAGCTGTATGAGACCATAGCAGATCATGGACCATGGGAGCATCCCATAGCGTTCTGACACAATGATAGAATGGCGTCCAGGCCACCTCGCTGTTGCTCACAGGCTGGTACCGGGCTTCATGAATGGCCGAATGTGCATGAGAAAAACGCAGGCATGCTGCATCATAGGATGAGATCAGGGTGACAGATTGAAGGTTTTCTCTACTCATCCCTCAAGTTCATACAATCTGGACATTCCATACACATACAGGTAGCACGTTTCACTTTGCTACTGTCCGAATACACTCCTTTCACTTTCCAATTACAAGCACCTTAACATGACCCATGGACCACAAGTCAACTTACAGTACACTGACTGTAAATGTTACGTGCCCTAAGAGACCATTCTCTAATCTACACCAGAACCAGATTACACTCAATCCCCATCACTGTTGGACTTTTAAGTAGTTGCTTAAATCATTTTTCTATTATCCAGTTGCTATTTGTCCATTCTTTATTGTTTTTGAGAGCTGCGCGTCTCAGTCTCCCAGGCCACGGGACAGCAGCCAAGCGTAGGTGATCTTATCTGTCTCCCAGTTCACAGGACAGCAGCCAAGCCTAGGTGATCTTAATGGGAGGAACGCAGCAAAATGACAGGAAATACCTCCTTGGTTGGTTCCCTTGCCTTTTTAATCAGACCATTGAAATGTTGAAATGGGATTGCGGCCAGGGACCGTAGGCTGGTTAACAATATTTCAAGGAGAAATAGCAACCTTGTTAAGGAAAGAGAGAATAATGCTGAGAGGTGAGTCTGGCCCCTGCTGTCACGTTATTTATTAGAAATCAGTTAATGTTTCACCTGAGTACAATATACAAAGAGAACAATCCAATTATACATGTATGCATTTTCAATATAAGGAAACAAAACCTCTACCGACTGGACAATGCAGACTTACTTCCAATCTGTCAAGCACCAATCATGGATCATAATCATCAAATGTATTTTAGAAAGTTTGCAGACAGTCAAGTCTATCCAGTGAAAAACAGAATCCTCTATTACAAAGTGAGGCTCTGACGCCACCTAGCGAGTGTTTATACAGACGGATGGACGGATGGACAGACAGATGGGCAGGCAGACAGACAGACAATCTACGGTGCAGCGCGAGCCTAGCCCAGGCTTTCCAGGCCTCGGAGGC
The DNA here is from genome assembly GCA_016801175.1 of Esox masquinongy. Lineage (NCBI taxonomy): Eukaryota > Metazoa > Chordata > Actinopteri > Esociformes > Esocidae > Esox > Esox masquinongy. Next base: position 18,660 of record JACXGI010002001.1, on the reverse strand, counting down.
TAAGTGTGGCTATGTGAAAGCATGTAGCGGAGCCCAGGGAGAGTCACGTGGCGTGTTTGTTCAATAATCAGGACGCCAGCAACATTATGCAAGCACTCCATGGGAGGTCTATCTAAACACACTAGGCACTACGCACAACCTGACGCATCTACTAGGCCTGTAACAAACATTAGTCCCCCAGGCTACAGCAGAACTAATAATGGACTCTTTGTAACGAAGACATCGGGGGGCCTCTTGTTGCAGGCCAACCCATGTCTGTCTAGCTAAGATTAATGCTTCTGGCATTCTTACTCTTAATCAGTGAATATCCGGGCTGAAAAATTATGTGATTTAATGGACGGGCACTTTTGGCTTTGGGGTAGCGCTGCTGGCAGAGAGGGGTCGAGCCTGGGCTTGTGAGTGCCTTGGAATTGGTGATGGATGTTTTAAAGGAGGGAAGGCGATCTGTATCACAGGAAACCGAGGGCTTGTCTACACAGAGGCCTTCTTGGCAGACAAAACAAAACCCATTTATATTTTACTGGGCGAGATTGGAGTGGAGATCTTTCATTGGGTTTAATTCAATTGAAGAATGATGCTGTATATCGGTGCCCTTACGTTCGACTGTAGTGCTGGGTTGGACCACACGGTTCTGAAATTCCACATTTCTTTGGGTCATTATTTCAATAGCCCAAATCCACTGTTCTCATCACACCTGAGAAAATGATGGCCCTTAGGAATGTTAATTATTCAGTCAACTAATAGGTTACCCCAACATCACACAGAGGTGGTTGGCTGTATCCTGACGTCAGCCACCTCAGCGGTTTTGTCCACAGGTTAGGTACCACCAGGCCATGTGCTTTTTGTTTCTTTTAGGCCACTGGAGGTACATCTAGAAAAAAAAGATGTCAAAAAAATGTTTACACAACTATAGCCCAAGACTGCAGTTATTCCAAACAAAGAGAGTCTTCACATGACACTTAACTATGCTTCCCAGGGGCTAACAGACTATAAATTATTGTCTATGTAGTAATGTGAGCCAATTCTTTGCTGGTGGGAGTGTGGGTGTGATTTGGCAAGAGTAGACAATCAGAGACTCATTATATTCTACTTCTTTTTTAATGTCCCTCTGTTTCATCCTCTGTTAGCCCATGTTGTTCCTGACTGGTTGTTCTTATTACTTCGAATGACAGCCCGCAACAAATGCTTTTAAATCAGACAGTGTTAACGAACTGTAGCACAGCATGCCTGGATGTTTTTCAGAACAGCGCTCACCGTTGGGGTTTTCTGTACATGCTCAGGAGCACCTGTAATCTCAGATCTTTTGGTCAGCAGGCTTAAGATCCTGAAGTAGTCAGATCCCCAGACACTATTTCTAGGCAGAGGGACTGTGATCCACTGTGTACTTTAAGAGGATCTGTGATTGTTGTGGGTCTGAGTGTTGGTCAGATCAGTGACCAGGTCTGGGGCTAGATTACCATACTGTATTGGAGTAAATACAGAGATATCGGATAAACATAACTTAAAAAATGGTTCATTAATTTAATTCTATTCAGTGGGGACAAATCCAGTTAGATAACTTTTTAATAACTGTGCTTAGAGGTTCCATTGACTTATAGGGCACATTGATTAGGTTGCCGCTGCCATCTCCTGGTTAAAGATATTGTCTGCAGCGAGTCACACTCAGGTTTGGGAGATATCTGAGGTCTGGCTGACGATGAGAGAAAAAATGTAAGCTTCAGTCTCTATCAGTGGGTGAGGTAGGGAGTGTAAGGGCTTAGGTGGTTGATTCATGGCCGCAGACAGACCTCGCGGGGACACCTGGCCTGGGGAATCTCCACCCAGGGCTGGGAAACAAGAGCGTGTTGACATCCAAGGGACCTTGTGATATGGAAGACAGTGAAAACATCACCACAGGCACCGGCAGACAACACAATCCGGATCTCTTCCCATGCCATCTCATCTCACGCCCCCGGTCATACTTACGGAGCCGTCCGATGGAGCAGATCGTGGTGCTGATCACTGGCTGCTCCTCCGGGATAGGCCTCAGTCTGGCTGTACGTCTGGCTTCGGAACCAGCCAAAACCTACAAAGGTGAGTAGCGTCTGAGTAGGAAAGGCGTCACTTGTACGGAAAGCCTTTATTTTATTCCGTGTACTCATTGAATTTGGAAGGATCCCCTAGGGAGTTCTCAGGGGAAACCTGGAGTTTGTTGAGAAGACATCCTGAAACTTGTGCGGTTTCAGGGATCCTATATGGTCCCTGGACGGGAGGCATGGCTTTGTGTGGGTGGGGCCTACCTATAGATCTTTATTTTTTCTTTCGTAATTTATTTTCATCTGTTCTATTGTCTTGGCATCACATGACAAGGTTCAGCACAAACAATTTTGAAGTTTAAATGAGTTATGAATAGATGTTTGAGCACCTCAAGAGTCTAGGCACATCACAATGCAGCAATAGGTACCATTGTCTTACTATATGGAATGTTAGGATTATATTATAATATTATATAAGGATATGTAATATACAGTACATCATATTTAATTAACATATTTAGTTTTAAGTATACTAAACTAAAAACTCTGAAACCAACATATAATAAGCCTGATCAGCCAAGCATGAAATCTTCTGATCGCTAAAGATTTTGTGAAAAGGGTCCCCAATTTCTCCTATCCCACGTCCCATTGCATTTTTTTTTCAAATATTTATATAGATTCTCCTAAAACCTTTTTAAAAAGGTTTCACTTTTGTGGCTGTCTTCCAAACCCCAAGACCTCTCCTAAGAGTGTGCTGTGAGATCATTAAAAGTATGGGAACAAAACATGTTATGTTTGTTGTTACACAAAGGCTTTAATGCAGTTAGCTCTTAATATTATCCATGTTGGCTACTGCATGGAATGCCAATACAAGCAAACATGTTTTGGTTGATTTATCTGGATCACAATGTCAGTGCAGAAATTGTGAGTTTAGAAAATTCTGGTTATACTTTTCCAGTATAATCCTGTACTTCCATTTTTATTCATTTTGTCATTGTTTTTTTTGTTTTTTTTACCTATGAACGTGTTATGGCATATCTTTGATGTTCCTATAGTCTATGCTACTATGAGGAACCTGGCAAAGAAGGAGCGGCTGCTGGATTGTGTGAAGGGTCTCCATAAGGACACCCTGGAAATCCTTCAGATGGACGTCACAGACCAGCAGTCTATCCTGGACGCCAGGCACAGGGTGACAGAGAAGAGGGTGGACATTCTGGGTGAGTCATGATTTAACACTAATGCTGACAACAGTAACAGTGTTGTGTCATTATGTATAGTGTGTGTTGCACTTGTAGGTACCAGATGTCCTCGCAAAAATAAAAAAGCTAGGAAAATAATAAACTGTTGAGATGTTTCTTTCAGTCCTATCTTTAGAGTTAGGTTTAGAAATAGAATTAGGATTAGAGTAAGGGTTTAGGTTTAGCGTTGGTAGTTAGGGTTAGGTTGCTGACCTTAAACAAGACATTTAACCCTAAGTGCTTTCCTGAGGCCCAATGTGGAAGCCTACAACGCATCTACAATTAGGAGACTATAAAAATTTATACTCCCACAGTGAAGACAGTGAATGTGCACATATGCAATAGGCTCTGACCATGTGTCTCTCTGTGGTGGTGTCTGTGGCAGTGTGCAACGCCGGCGTGGGTCTGATGGGGCCACTGGAGGCCCAGGCCCTGGACACCATGAGGCAAATCCTGGAGGTCAACGTCCTGGGCACCATCAGCACAATCCAAGCCATCCTACCGGGGATGAAGGCCCGGGGCCACGGGCGCATCCTGGTCACGGGCAGCCTGGGTGGGCTACAGGGTGAGTGGGCAGAGGCGGGGTGACCGGCGGGACGCGGGACAGCAATCCTCACCTGGGGATCAGGGGGGCAGAGTGGGGGGTGTTGTTGGGAATGTTTGCGTTTGCCGTGACTGTCACCCGGCTGAGCTTGTCAACGTCCCGTAGGACTCCCCTTCAACGAGGTCTACTGCGCCAGTAAGTTTGCCGTGGAGGGCGTCTGTGAGAGCCTGGCCGTTCTCCTGCAGCACTTCAACATCCAGTGAGTTTCCGCAGACATTCTCAGTGGGAGGTTGGGATCTGTCCCCACCTGTGTGTTCTACTGACTGTCTCCGTCCCCCGTCACGCAGTGTGAGTCTGGTCGAGTGCGGCCCGGTCAACACGGATTTCCTGGACAACCTGGAGACGGCCAAGCCAGGGGACGCTGTGCTGCAGGGGGTGGATGAGCGCACGCGCAGCCTCTACGACACGTACCTGAAGCACTGTGGGAGGGTGTTCCAGAACGCCGCTCAGGACACAGACGACATTGTGAAGGTGCGCTAGGCTGCAGTAGCTGGGGTTGCAATAGTTTAGAAGGGCCACTAGAGGGGGCTGCTATTGCCTGGTGGTTGCTTGAAATCCTTTAGTTATTCAGCTGATCTCACTGGACACTCCACTCTTACAGTTTTTCACGATCGCTAACAAGCATCGATCAATACTGAAACCACTTTTGCAAAACTCTTCACACAGTCTGCATTTCTAACATGCATCTTGGCCAAATAGTAAATCTCAAAACTCACTAAAACCACTAAAACACTTCATACATGTCTCAAAATATGCTTATTCAACCATAACACTGGCCACAATTCTCATTCAGAAACACACAGTCACTCATAACACACTGACCTAAAAAACACTAACAACAGGGAGCATTACATTGATTGGACAGTGTTGCACATTGTGATGTTAGCCTCTCTCTGACCTGGGAAAACCATGGTGGCCCTCTGATCACATTTGTTCCCCTCAGGCGTGTTTTGCCAGGTTGAAACCAGCTTCATCCACAAAGATTAATTTATGTGCCGTTTGCCTGGCTTCCAACTCCATTACTTTCTAAAAAACAGTAAATCCACAGTTTGACAGTACTTTACATTATGCATAGATGTGTATATACCCTGTTTAGTTATTGAACAGACATCTTACCTGGACATACTGGTACCGGAGTTCTTTCACACGTTCATCATTTCTCTCAGAGGGTACAGTGTACAACACTTGGGTAGGTTTTCAGGTGAAACTGCAATCAGCTGTGTTTGGAATGATTAAATATTCTGCTAACATTTTGTATATATTTCAATCTGGTTACTGCAGAAATGCACAACAGTTGCCATAATTCTGTTTTGAATGTGTTTTTAACAGTTTTGGGAACAGTGTGTAAGCATTTGAAAAAAAACATGTGCTGCGAATATATTGTTTTGCAGGTGGTGGAGTATGAATGAAAGGAGTTCATGGATTTTGAAGAATGTGTTCATTGAATGCATTTTGTGTGAAGGCAATGAAAAATGATTCACAGTTTGGTCCACATACACTTCCGTTTGCTGACTGTGTGAAGAGTTTTGTTAATGGAACTTCAGTATTGACCGATGCTTGTTAGCAATTGTGAAAAACTATAATGTTCCCCTCCCTGTCTCCTGTGTATACCACATGTACATACCTAGGTTTCTGATACTAGATTATGGATTCCCTATTAAAGTTTATGTGCTGTTGGTTAGATTTGATAGCTGGACTCTTCCCTCTAGATATTTCTGGAGGCCATCCAGTCAGCGAGCCCTGCATTCAGATACTACTCCAGCGATGCCCTCCTACCCCTCACCAGCCCTAAGGTCTCTGCACCAGATGGGTTGCAGTACATCAGAACGATGAGCAAGATCATCTTCTCAACGAATGAGAAAGAGGAACAAAAATAGCCACCTGACTGTGAAATCTATTATAAACAGGGTGGGTGGAATCCTGAATACTGATTGGCTGAATGTTATGGTATATGAGATTGTATACCACCGCTATGATGTTACTTCATTTTTTCCAAATTGTATCTAATTGTGTTGTTCTCCAGTATATAATAGCAATAAGACTTCTTGGAGGGACTGTGGTATATTTCCAATATTACACGGCTAAGTGCTGTATATTAGCTATGGTATATTGAGCATATACCACACCCCCACCCATTACTGTATACATTAGAAATTTTAACAAACAAGTCCTTATACCTTTTCAGGTTTTACATTTTTCAGATGAATATTAAATGTTTTACTAGATGTTAGTTTGAGTTCTTTTCCGTAATTTATGGAGCAAGTTACTGATACTTTCCCCTCTCACAAGTCTCTGCACTGAATTCAGTGTTTCAGGTCTGAGGAAGTTGAAAACAGGGTGGCTTCATGTTGAAAACAGTTGAAAACAAGATTGTGTGTGTGTGTCTTTGTGTGTGTATATGTGTGATTACAAGTGTGGTTGTGTGCTCTGGCTGGTATCAGTCTAACTCAAGGTCTCAGATCAGATGATCAGACACTGTCTGCTGGGAACTGTTGTAAACACAACATAACTTCCACTTGCCCAATATTCCCCTGTAATTATATCACTGTATAAATAGTTAGACATTTAATTACAAGACAAGTAATTGGTTTTACCAGCAAAACAATTGGTGCCTCCTAGTGAACTGCTTTTGTACAGTGTGTTTTCCCTGCCTGTTCACAATCTTCTGACATTGAACTATGCACAGACTTTCTCTAGAGTTTTTTTGCTCTGTGACCTGTTTCACTGACATTTTTTAAAATCCCTCAAACTCAGGGGAAAAACAAGTCTGTCTACTCTCTCTAAAAATGTATCCAAAACAATTTGTAACATAAAACACACAACAGAAATATACACAATGAAAAAAGGTTCCAACAACACTGAGATATATTTGGGTCTTGGCAGTGCAGGTTGAGGTTCACACATTGTCTCACAACCATTGAAAGCTTCACCCTCATATACATCCCTGGTTAACCTCTTCGTACTTTATCTGATGTGATATTGCTTAATTTACTGAAAATATTATTGAAAGGTAATTCATAGTTGAGGACAAATTTCTAACATTTGAAATACACTTTAATTCTAATAGATTTCAGAAAAGAAAAAAATAATAGTATAATAGTAATAATAGTAATAGTGTGTCTAACAGACCAAATACTAAAAACAGCCACATCACTATTGCTACAGTACACTTAAGATCGAAGCCTTCTCGGTGGGTCTTCTAATTTTTATATGTATATTTTTTTTATTTTCCACTGCTCGTTTCCATCCGACTGCATATATGACCCTGTGTCATTACAAAAACTCCCAATGGGTCAGGGAGAATTGAAGATCACGGCAAGCTTTTTCTCATAGCCACGACCTTAGTTAGGTTTTCAAGGGGCCAAGCTACCCAAATTATGTTGGCCAGTTTGCATCTGCCATGGGACATTGCAGACGTTTGTCAGCTTGTGCCAGTTAAGGTATGTAAATTAGGCTGTGGTGGACATTTGGTGCTGCAATACATGGGAGGCCTTAAAAATAAGTCAGCTGGAGGTAGGTGGCACAGTGAGGGTTTCCTGGATCAAATCGCTAAGAAAGGTTCTTAGATCAAATCCCCACGAAAGGTTCCTAGATCAAATCCCTAAGAAAGGTTCTTAGATCAAATCCCTAAGATAGGTTCTTAGATCAAATCTCTAAGAAAGGTTCTTAGGTCAAATCCCTAAGCCAACAAGATGAAAACTCAGTTGTTTACATTGCCAAATAAATGGGGAAAAACAATAATAGAAGACAAAGACAGTGTAATTACCTTAAAAGTACAAAGTAAAATAAAAACGTTTCAAAAGGATTACATTTTTTATATGTTGTATTACGGTGTTGTAACAACATTCCCTCTTTTTCATTCTTTAATTATTTATTATGCCTACTTTAACATTTTGTTTATTTCAATGACCGGGAGCAATTAGGTTTAACTGACTTGTTCAGGTGCAGAAAAATGTCTCCCATATTGGCAGAAAAATGCCAATATGGGAATTTGAATGTAAAAAAATATATATACATTGAGAGAGAGAGAGAGAGAGAGAGAGAGAGAGAGAGAGAGAGAGAGAGAGAGAGAGAAAGTGGGAGAGAAATCTAAAACGTGTATGGAAGTGGGAGAAAGAAAGCACGCAAACAGTTCGCTATGAAAATCCGATAAAACTGAAAGGAACTAAAATAATGTTCTGGATTTGGATTAACAGCTTGATGGTTGGTCGATTGATTTGGATTGGTCGTTTGGTTCTCAGATCCCTCCGATCATGATACGTCACAAATACTAGGCCCATCTAATTAGGCAACTTGTTGAGTCACTCGCTCCGGTTCCAAAGCGAATGTTTCACATCTAGGTCTAAGTCGGTCTACGGAGAGTGTATGCATCTCGCCACATTTTGATACTTTTCACTTCACTAATCTCGACTATGACTAAAAGAACGACCTCTCTTCTCCGGATACTGGTTGAGATGTCTGAAGTGCATTCTTCCAAAGTTGTACGAGGTAATCCCAACAGAGCAAATATCAGGTAAGACTTAAAAACAAAAACGAAATGTTTTTTTAAAGGCCAACTGAAGTTATTTTTCGTTTTTATATTTTTTCATAACGGTTGTGTAAGAAAATCTCTAATTCCACTATAGAAAGTTGATAATTTGAAAACTATATGAAAGGTGTAAGACAGGCTATTTATTTAGTCAGAAGCCGGAACGCAAAATTGGGCTACCTACTCTTCAAACAATGTCTGGGGTGAAAATTAATTGGTCGCTTGTTGCGTGTTTTTGTGCTAGGCTACTTCTGAACTTCACCGTGGCCGCACCATTTCTGTCTTTATATGATATATAGTCTGTTTCTATGTTGCTAAGCTGTTGCTTCACATGCGTATATATCGCATCTTAAGTTTTTTTATTTTTTTTTGGGGGGGGGTCACTTGTAAAATGGTCAATACTGCGCACCAACAAAAGCTGGGCTAGTTTTCAGGCTTTTTTGGGTGGTTTAGAGCAGTCGTTGATCTGGAAATCTTTGCTTCACCTGGCAACACTGGAAGCCGGTGTCCTCATTTTTTAGAGGGGGAAGGGGGTGCATTGGAATGTTGAGTCTGTGGCGTCTGTCGCAGGGCGGAGGAAGGATTTCAGAATCTAATGCTTGTATGTGCAGTCAACATTCTCTGTTTATAACCTGCAGGTGCTTCTTACATACCTGAAGTAGATCTAATCTGCGTGTTTTAGTATTATTTACACAACATCATAATATTTCCACCAAACTGGAACGAAATAATTTTGTTCGCCTTTTTGATCGGGCTACCGAAATGTTAAATCAGCCAGCCAGTCAGTCATCTAACATTTACTACTGTTCTATTGAATGTATAATTATGGTCTTAAAGATGGCAGGCGATATAGCTACACTTCCAAGCAGAATCTGTTTCTCTAGTTCAAGTTGAGCCTCTATAAGACAAATTCGGAGATTTTTCAACAAACCCGCATTTGTACTATGTCCATTCTCGGTTAATTCAAAGATACATCTTCTAAATATCAGCGTTGGACTGCAGGTGAGATTTTTTATAACAGAACAGTTTCTGAATAAATATGGAGGAAGTAATCTATCAATTTGTATGCAGCCATGTCGCCTCTTAATCCTTCTCTTAATGATTGTGACAAATGTGTCCCCACTGCAAGTGCAGTATGTGATCACACTCGCCTGTCTCCGTCAATAAGAGAAAATTTGATGGAGACGAGATGAAGGCATACACCTGGTCGGATTACTTCAAGGTGTGGTAAATGTATGGCTTAATAACAGATCATTTTCTTAAATCAGATTCTTGCGTAAACTGTACATCAAATTATGGTTTGAAACTAGCTGTTAGTCTCTTAGTGTACTATCTATAACAGATACATTTGTTTTCTCCAAGCCCTTTCCACAGACCCCTAAGCACCAGCTTGGCCCTGCCAGCTAGACACCCCACCCTGCCTCCATCCTCTCCATTTCTCCAGACCACACCCTCACGCAGCTTCATCAACCTGGCTGCTTCCATTGCTGGCCGCAGGATGCAGTACTCCGAAAGCCGCAGCCTAGGGTAAGAATCATGCTGCTTCCCTTGTCCTGTCAACTCCTGCTGACCGCAGGTGATTTCATCTGTTTTCACAGTCCTTTGTTGGCTGTGGTCTGTTTTCGCAGTCCTTTGTTGGCTGTGGTCTGTTTTCGCAGTCCGTTGTTTGGCTGTGGTCTGTTTTCGCAGTCCGTTGTTTGGCTGTGGTCTGTTTTCGCAGTCCGATGTTTGGCTGTGGTCTGTTTTCGCAGTCCGTTGTTTGGCTGTGGTCTGTTTTCGCAGTCCGTTGTTTGGCTGTGGTCTGTTTTCGCAGTCCGTTGTTTGGCTGTGGTCTGTTTTCGCAGTCCGTTGTTTTCCACTATCTGAGTACTCCTAATGATCCTGTTCTTGATAGAGCCCCTTTCTCCTTCCCCCCAGGTACACACCAGAGCAGATGTACAGCGTAGTGGCCAGTGTGGACCAGTACCAGCACTTTGTCCCGTGGTGCAGGAAGTCCAGGGTCGTGAAGGGAAGGGATGGTGACGTCCAGGCCCAGCTTGAAATTGGTTTCCCCCCTGTTGTGGAACGTTACACCTCCGAGGTCACGGTGGTCCCAAACCACCAAGTCAGGGTAAACCCTGTCTAACGTTGCATACGAGTTTGTAGGGAAGCCAGGGGTAAATTTAGACATCCAGGGATGACAATGCTGCCATGATTCTCTTTAGCATGTACTGCATAATGTAATATGAGACCAGATTAGCGGGTTGTACAGTTAAAGACATTGATTACATAATTTAATTCTCCAAGGGGATAAATAGTGAATCACCTTTTTGGATCAACTAGCTGGCAATGTGCCCCTTGAATGATAGAACAAGGATGCCAGACCTTGAACATTGTCCTGGACTGGTCTAACCAGGAGTGTGCATGTTGTCACCAGGCTGTTTGTTTAGATGGATCCCTCTTCAGTCACCTGGAGACTGTTTGGAGATTTTTCCCAGCGTTGAAGGATCAGCCTGACTGCTGTAACATTGAGTTCTATGTGAGTACCACAGTCTGACCCAATGGATTTACTTTAATATGGGGCTAATTTATACTTGGAGGGGAGAAGACACTAGATTTTTTCCTTGTTGAGTGTAATATTCGTAGCATTTCAATTTAAACCGGTGTTTCAGTTTAATGTTGTCAGTTCAGATTCCACTATCCTGACATGTTTTCAGAGGTTACATTGCTACATGCCAATGTAAATTTGGTGATATCCTATGCGTATCTGAGGTTTTGCTTCATCACAGCAACTCTCATCGGACTCGGGACAAACAATGTTGAGATTTCTTCCAAAGCGGATACAATGCTTTTCTGGTTCTGATCACACTGCTCGCTCAAACGGAAGGAAAGAGGCAAGCCAAGCCAATTGAATTACTAACACCCCAAACCTAGAGGGTGCTGGCAAATTGCACCGTGTTCTGTGGAACTGCTGGGATAATCCGAGAGCCAGATTCAAACTTTGGTCTAGCAATGATGTAGGAAAATGCTGTGGAATGCTATTGAAATGTTTACGTACAATAACACGTTTCTGTTTTACTCTTTCTTAGTGTAAACAGCCCCTTATTGTAGTTAACATTGATGAATGGTATACCAATGTTATGTCAGTCTACTCACACCAACATTAGTGGATTCTAGTTAACATTAGGGCTTGAGATCAGAATGGCCTGGCTGAGGTTGGTTTTAACAAGCCTTGTATCTCAGTCCAACTCCAATGAGAAGTGGTTGCAAGGACAAGGTTGAATAAAGCCAATTAGGATCTATGTAGAACAGTTATGTTGTTGTTTCTGGCCTCCTGAAATAGCAGGCCGGAGGTTATCATGATGAATTCACTGTCTTTTGGAGAAGCTAATTGAGAAAGAATGAAGTTTTCAGAATTACTGACTGAATGCTGTGGTATGGAATGAGTTCCTTCTGTCAGCTTTTTGATCCCTTCTTGGGTTTTGGCGATGCACTCAGCTGGAGAGTTACAGCAGCAACGTTATATAATTTATGTTCCTCTCTTATGTTTCCTGTCAATTTCTCAGGTGTCATTCGAGTTCAAGTTCCTGATGCACTCTCAGCTGGCCTCTGTATTTTTTGACGAGGTTGTGAAGCAGATGGTGAATGCCTTTGAGTCGCGGGCAGCCAAACTGTACGGGAGCCCCCACACCCCCTGCCAGGTGCCAGCGTGGAGGAGGGCAGCATAAGACACCCCCACTACACTCATTCTCCCCTACACATGAACTGAATTGCGACCACATCTATCAACTGTTCAATGCAGACGACTGGGCCTTCTGTCTGGATGGCATCCCAGTTCAATGATTTCTCCTCTTTTGGATGTCAACGTGTGGCTCACTGAAAACGCCAGCGTTGTGGGTTTGGTTCCCACGGGGGGCCAGTTCGAAAAGTTATGTATGCACTCACTACCATAAGTCGCTTATAAGCATATGGTGACTGACAACATTTACAATGTTGTTCTTAAGTACACTGACAACTATTTATTATCACAGAAGCTTTAATTTATTTAATTGAATGTACATACTGTTTTTTTATTTTAAATGTAAGTAGATGTTTGTCAGATGTTCATGTTTGAAAGGGACTACAGTATTTCTTATTTAAATTACAAGACAAAGGTGTGACCGAGTGACTCTTCTGCAATGCGAAAAATTATATTTATGGCCAGCTTTTTCTTGTCCGTCACTTAATATATTTAATGTGAATGGAAAATTAAAAAGTTAATTTTGACAGTTGGTGCAGTGGACATTTTCTTTAATCATTCAACAATTTGTCAAGAAAGATATGACACTTATTGGGATCATGGATGTGTAGAAAATATTGTTTTAAAAGCACTGTCAAATAAGCCAAATCCTAAAACAAGAGGCCTTCTGTTCCGGTAAAAGAAGGCTTCATCCTGTAGTAGACGTGTCCTCCCACTATCTGCTGAATTGTTCTGGTCTTTCTGCACAATTCCAGGAAAGCACATGACTTTGGGATTAGTTATGTAAGAGGCAGAAGGGAAGAGAACCTGACAAAACAGCAGTTGGCAAGGCCAACCCCCCCCCCCC
>JACXGI010002000.1:0-81235 GCA_016801175.1 Esox masquinongy | reverse complement strand
TATATGCGTGGGTGTGTGTTTGTGTGTGCGGTATGAGTATATGCGTGGGAGTGTATTTATCTCTGATGGACACACAGGATTTGGCTATGAAAACGGAAGTCAACCAAAAGGAAATCAGGAGAACTCTGGAGCTTAGATAGCTACAGCAGTGGCGTTAGTTTCCCTACCTACAAACAGGAGATCACCTGGAGATGTTCCATTCCTATGGGCTCTACCTGTTAGTCCATTGTGCTCTATTGGCAATAGAATGTATTTGCTCATGTTACTCTATAAGCTAAAGTTAATGGTAGCTGGAAACTTTGTGCAGTTGGCTATACATAGTAACTAATGCACTTTTTTCCTCTAACTAACAAATCCTGAGACCTCAACACCATCGTATCTACAGTGGTGAAGACAGTCCAACAGATAATTCAAACAGGATTAGGATATAAAAAGATCCCCCTGTCAAGTATTTTTTCCTTAGCAAAGTTGTTTGCTTGGTTAGCCATCTCGCAGCATGTCAAACCTAGTCTACACCTCTCTTATCTGAAATTATGATGAATTGATGTTTACTGATGCTGACAAGTATGTTCACCTAGTACTATGCCATCATAAACGCTATTTGACTACATTTAGCTGTATGACCTGGTGAACTTAACGTGTATATGTCTATGTGTGTACATGTGTGTGCCTGAGTGTGTTGAAGTATGTATTCTGGTGTGTTTTGGAGCGTTGAGGGAAGCGGGCACACAGTGTGTGAATGTGAAGACATGCAGCCCCAGAGAGCTGCCCCAGTCAACCAGCCCGCTGAGTGAAAAGGCTATGTTCATGTTTAGTTTGGGAGGGCTATGGGGAAAGGAAGATGGAGGTGATGGAGGGGGGTGATGGAGAGTGGGGAAAAGTGACGGTGGAAAGGCAGGGGGTGAGAGGACAAGGAAGAGTCAACGGCGTGTATGTGTGAGTGTGTGTGTGTGGGGGGGGGGGGTTAAGGGAAGGAGAGAAGAGCCAATGAAGGGTTCCAGGAGGGGAAGATAAGAGCAAGGGGAGAGGATAGACACTGAGGGAGGAGGGGGAGGGATGAACGTTCCACATGGGGGAGCGAGGGATAGCCGGAGACATCCAGACCAGAGTGGGGGGACAACAACAGGGGAGATAGATGAAGGTTCCTAGTGGGGTAGAGGAGGTGAGGTCTCCGTCTCATCACTCAGCCATGTCTCAATGACACCTGACCCTACCCTGACCAGGGATGACCGGACTGACCGGGTCGTGACTGGCTCCCAAAACGCAAAGAAACCATGAGGGGGGGCTGACCTTTGACCCTGGGGCCACTCATCACCATCTCCGAACACCCCACGCTCCCCTCTTCTCTCAGTCCCCAGGGTGCCCCCTCTCTTTCTCTTCACCAGGCCTCGTTCACTCCCGCGGCACGCTGTTCTGAAGCCGGCATTTCAGATGCGCGCCCGCGCGGTTGCCGTCGAAGGGACGTCCGCGGTGAGCCAAAGGGACAAACGTTGTAGTATTGCAGAGAAGACACAGCCATGTAAAAATCCTCCAGCTTGCTAATACGCGTGTCCCCTGAGAGCTACGCCTAATACCTGGATTACACCGTTAGGACAACAGGGATAATCCTGCTAACAAGGTGTTTATCTACAACCACAGTGCCTAAATCCCAAACACATACGGTATTGACCCATGAGCGAGTAAAGGGGCGGGGGGGTTACAGGGAGAGTAAAGGATGGAGACAGAGGCAGAAAGAGTGGGGGAGAGAGTGACGGGGGGGGCAGCGAGCACATTCTGTCATGTATGCAGATGACTGTGTAATCACGTCAATACAGGAGTGGCCACGAGCAGTCCCACAGGACCATGTGACCTGAGACACAGAACACACACACACACACACACACAGATACGTGCTGAGGCTAAAAGCTCACCTGTCAACCAAAGGGCAACATTTAGACTCCCTCTCATCATGTCCTTAACCTACGTAAACCTTCAGCAAAGTGTTTACGAATGAGAGCTCTAGGGTTTGTTCCCAGGATTGTAAGATCATTACAGATTGCATTACAGAAACGTAAAGGAAATTTTCAATTTACGACACTGTCTTTAATTAATAATTATTGCATTTATTATCTTTCACCCCCATTGTAAGCCCTCCATTTTCTCCCTTCCCGATTTTTGTCATATCAAATTATATCATCTCAACATGTCCTGGCTGATTATGGAGTCTGAGATTGTAGTATGTCTTCCTCTTAGTCATCCGGGACAAGCCAATCCACTTTGTTCCACACAGTTCTTCCAAACAGGGCACTCTTTCAGCTGACAACTCAGTTAACTTTGCAGGTGTCCATGCCGACGAAACTAGGAAATCCTTGCTGACAGTGACTCCTCCCACCCAAGGAGAGGATGAACCATTTCGATTGACAATGGGGCTTCCCAGCAGCTAGTCAGCTAACAGCAGTCAAGGTTCGACTCTAGACTGCGGTGGGTTGCTTGGTGCTACAAAGAGCACCTTGGACTGCTGCGCCGCCTGGGAGTCCCCTGACCTCTGAATGTCACACTCATTGCCTGTCACTTATCTTTATGTAGACAGCACAATAGAACACAACCAGGTGTGAAACCACACACGCACACATATGCGCGCTCGCACACGCACACACATACACACACACACAAACACACACACACACAGTCCGTATCCTTATTCCCACCGGAACACTGACTCCAGTGGCTAACTGCCACTTCGCTATCGGACAGAATCTGGCTGCCTGTCGGAATATTGCGCGCCGTGGCGTTAAGTTCCCAATCGGGATATTGGCTACAGCGGAACTTAGCATGCACGTCAGGGACGGGAGCGACTGAGGAGCCAAATGCCAGTCTATAGATCGGAAAGGGGACTAAAGATCACATCCGGCAGGACACAGGTGACACGGCGGACAGCGGACGGCCGGAGGGGGACCCTGACGATCCCTGCCAGGGTGGTGGGGTGGGGGGGGGTGGGGTTGGGTCCCAGTGGAGTGATGGAGGACTTATAGACAAGCGCCGTCGGTAGAACACACACATAGGTACGTGCGCCTACACTGACACTCACAGACACATGCGCGCGCGCGCACACACATGCACGCACACGCACACACACACACACACAGTGTCTGACAACGATGTTATAGACAAGTGCTGTCATTAGAATGGTCTCGCTGGGCCTTTCGGCTCGAGCCCTCGCGACTCACATGATAACGAGTGCTCGGAGGAGGGGGGTGGCGGTGGAGGGAAAGAGGTACGGCTGGGGGGAAGACTGAGGAAGAGCAGGGACTTGGCTGTCCATTTGTCTGCAGTTAAAACAACGGGAATACACAGAGAATACAGCACTCACACTAAAACACATATTGTTGCTTCTCTCACAGGAAAACAACATACAGCTGACAACAAAATGACTTTTAGCCTGTAGGACACAGGCCAGTAAGTATCGCATAGTTTCTCTCTGTGTCTCAGAGTCTGTCTCTCTCTCTCTGTCTGTCACTCATTCTCCGTCTGCCTGTTAGTCTGCCTGTCTGTCAGGCTTATGCACATTGAACCGCTGTAGGGTGTTACAAGAAGAGGATTAAAGTTACACTAAACCTGACATCTGTCACAAAAATTGTAATTATTCCCTGACAGAAGCAGTTCCTGGGTATAGGACTAACGCTATCTTACGCGTTGCATTCCACTACTGCTTTATTTGTTTGTACAGGCACAAATAAAATATCTACACTTGAAAGGCATGGTGTAGAATACCTCTAACATTAACAATACTGAATCATAAACAATGACAAGACTCGTCTCTACAGTTACTGTTGTGGCCTGCTAATGAACTCAATGCTGTTGGTTTTCATTTAATATAGCAACTTGTGTTTGTTAATCAGGAAAATGATATCTGGCTCAAGGTGAATGGTTGGCTACAGAGAAGCAAGAGAGTTGCCCACAAGACTCCTTGTGTGATTGGAGATAGCGATCTACCCACAATCCCCAGCAGCTGACAAGGCTGTCCGCTCCTTAACATAACAAAGTCACAGCAAACACGAGTTGAAGTCACCGATGGCTGAGATCACGAGTCCAAGATCAATTCCGATTCACTAATAGATCGAGTTTAGTCAAAGGTCATGAAAATCGGGACTCAAGTCCGAGTGCGAGACTCAAGTACTACAACATTGCTCTTGCAAAAAGATAGGGTTTTAGAGTTTAGTGTTCTGAAAATGGGCAGGAACTCTACATTTTTTTTGCCACAAGCTGGTTCCACCATTGGGTGTGCCAGGACAGGCATATTTGGACCGGTCTGAGTGGGAGTGGCTTTCCCGTAGAGTTCGGACAACCAAGAGACCAGAGGTGACAGAACAAAGAGCTCTGGTAGAGATGTAAGGTTTGATCATTGACTGTAGATAGGTGGGGGGAGGTTCCCTTGCTGCTCTGTAGGGAGTACATCTACTACTACTAATATTACTAATAGTAATACTTCAGTGACTACTACTAATAATAATACTAGCACTACTTCTACTAGTTCTATGACTATAACTATTAGTACTAGTTACTCCCACAACTACTAATACTCAATACCAGAAACCCAAACATGATTGATCCTGATCCATCCCAATTTACTACCTAATCAGTATATTTGGATGCTAACCCAACGTTGACAGCAACAGTAAACCATCAAAGCAGATGAGCCCTAGTGTCAGTTAACACACAAATTGGTCTCTAATCCCTTGCAGATTGACTTACGTTCTGTCAAAACGCATGTGAGCGTCATTCCTTTTTGTATGAAGGGGAGTGACAGGTTGAGCGCTGAGCACTTCACAGGAAAAGAAAAAATGTCAGTTGAGCTCAAAAGATCCGCCGATCACTGCCACGCCCCTCAGGCGAGCTCATACACTCCCAGATCTCTCCCGACATTGAGACATTTAATCTGAGGTGTTGAAACTCTAGGTTGCCCTGGGGTGGGGAAAGGTGTGGGGTAGTGAGATATCTTGGTGCTCTTTCTTCCCTGTGATATGTTAGCAATGATCTCCCTAAGGGCCCTTCCACTCGTTGGGTTTCAGTCAGAATGGCTACTACTCTAGAAAAAGATTACAAACTCAGGTGTGGCTCCTGTGCAATTACACTCTCCCTCTTTCTCTCTAACTATTTTTAATTCATCTCTATTTTAATTCATCTCTGAATCGGTTGTTGATTTGGTTGTTGAAAAGCCCACACATTGTGTGTGGGCTTTTTGGTTGTTGAAAAGCCCACCTATTGTTCTCTGGGCCAGAATTGGTGACCAATTCAAATTATTACCAGAGATCACAAATTTAGGTTAAAATAGCTTTAGTGAAATTCAGGTTTGCATGAATATGAACCCTGAGGATTTCCATGGTGGAAAAATAGTCGCATAGCGGTGGGAGCGTCCTGGAAACAAGTGACACCCAGATAACTTCTGATTTTATGTAGAGAGCTACTACTAGAGAATCCAGTATTTCTTCGATTTTCTACAATGTTTCAAAGGTGCATTTGAACAGCGGTGCTGGATTTGTCTTGACTGTACTGAAAACAAAATAAGATGCAGCACTGTCAGACGTGTGGATATACGTTCCTCCAATGAAACATTCAGTAAAAACGTTTTACGTAAAAACGTTTAATTCCAAACGTTCTGTTTTATAAGGGACTCTCCACACCACGACAGTGTCTCGATTTTGGAGGAACGGTCACAAGCTGAACTAGTGGGTTTTATGACATCAATATCCAAACTGGGTTGTAGCCTACAACGCATTCTGATAAGGATTCTTAACGTTCCATCTGGAGCTTCCGATTCTCTACACTGACCATTCCTGTCTAGGGGCATGACCTGCGTGTGTGTGTGTGTGTGTTTGCGTGTGTGTGTGTGTGTGTGTGTGTGTGTGTGTGTGTGTGGAGGATCCACCTGTCTGTCAGGTGTTGGTACTCACATTAGACATAAAAACAAAGCATTCTGGTAGGCGCTGATGGGCGACACAAAGGGAGCATCCAGACTCCACTCCGTGGCAAACGTTACCCGATCCCCTCTGTGTGTGTGTGTGTGTGTGTGTGTGGGTGTGTGTGTGTGTGTATGGTGGGGTGGGGGGTACAGGGGAGGGGACAGCCTCATTGGCTGCCTGGATGGGGTCACCGTGAGGTTGAGACATACGTGATGGATGGACCTCTCGGTCTCTACCCTGGATCTCCTCGTTCTCATTCCAAATTGTTTTCTCTACTGGGGCCTCAATCTCACGCTCTCTTTCTTTCTCTCTGTTTATTTCTCCCAGAATCTTTCTCTCCTGCTCTGTTACTTTCACTCCCTGACAAAAAATGTGCCTCGCAGACTCTAAATGGATTTCAGTTTTATGCATTTTTTCGCTCCACTCCTGACTGAATTTATCTCGCTGCTCTTCCCTCTCTCTTCCTATCCACTTCTGCTCTCTGCCATTCTCATTACTGTACTGCTCACCAAGTATTTGCCTTTTCTCCCACTCTCTCAGCTCCTCACCACTCCCTCTCTCTCCCCTCCTCTCCTCACCTCCCCATCTGTCTTTATCTCCTCCTCTGTCCTCCTGTCCACCTTTCCCCCTCTGTTTTCTTCCCTTTTGCAGATGTTTTGGTCTTCCATCAGTCATGCCAGGCCAAAGCCAGAGATTCCTTTTTATGGCCTACTCTTTCCCGCTCTGTTCTCTCCATTCCTCGCCTCTCTGTTCTCTCCAACCCTCCTCTCTTTGTTCTCTCCATCCCTCCCCTCTCTGTTTTCTCCATCCCTCCTCTCTCTGTTCCTCCATCCTTCAACCCTCCATCGAAGGGCCTGACGATTACTGTGGAGAGGATCTTTAAATTGAAAGACAAGGCACTACTAGTAAACTTGTCATTAAGACATCTAACCCAATGAAATTTCAATATATGGACAGTCACTATTTGATGCTATTCAGTCCCTTTTTTGGTTCATCATTGGTCAGGATTCAGTGGTATTAAATCTGATCGTTCATGTAGTTAAATTACAGATACTTCGTTCAATCTGCTCACATGTACACTTAAGGTTGAAGAATTTTGATAACTTTTCCATAAATTCCCAGGTTTTCCAGAAATCCGGATTCTAATATTTCTGAAATCAGGAAAAAATAACCAGGAAATCTGTAAAGGATCCAATATCAGGAAAGCCAGAACTTAAAAATGCAACATTGTTCTATCTATGCAGTCAAAAAGGTACAAATTAACATCAGAATCAGACATTTCAATTCACATCAAAATTAGACTTTTATACAGAAAAGATTAACATGTATGGTTGATCTGATCAATGCTGTGACACCAAAACTGGTCTACTGGTTAAATTACGGGTTAAGGTCTGGATAAAGTTAATTTAAGATGTTCATTTTTACAGGATACGTTAAGGGTTCGATTTATGTAACATTTCTGACTGGTTTAGGGATAAGATTAGGGTTAGGTAAAAATCATCACTGGTTAAGGTTTAAGGTTTGGGAAAGGCTTGTAAAAAACTGAAGCATCTGGCACTGACGATTGAACATGCTAACCAGGACGGCTTAACTGCCCATCCACCCAACTCACCACCACGGCCTAGCTCAGGGGTTTCCAAACATCTCCTGGGCCATTCCATCTATTAGATGTATCCCTGAGCTAGCACACCTGAATCAACTTATTAACTAATTAACAAGCCCTTACCTGTTGAATCAGGTGAGCTAGCTCTGGGATACATCTAATAGATGGAATGGCTGCGGGGGCAGCCCAGGAGAGGTTTGGGAACCACTGGCCTAGCTTACCGTCAATCTAACTGTTATAGCGCTCTCCATAGCCCCTACTGGATGTTTTTTAAATTATAAATTGCCAATTTGGAGAAACAATGAAAGTGAGTGTGCTGTGAAGCCCCTGAAGCAATGTAGCTAGATTCAGTTTGAAAGGTCTATATTACTAGTTTAACGCTACAGCAAACATTCTAGGAGCTACAGTAGGGAAACCTATCATTCAAACTCTCCTTCTTTCTTGATCACACTGTCAATCCCTCCATCGGCTCAGTCCTTTTATTGGCACCAGGAGACACACATCTGTCGATGGTGGAATTCATTTTGGCTACTGCTCAGAGGGGAGGGGTCAACTGCTGCCGACGTGCCAATAACTAGACTACCCTGATGAGTGAGTTCTGCCTCTGTCCGTCTATCTGTCTGTTTGTCTGCCTATCTGTCTTACTGCCTCTGTCCGTCTATCTGTCATCTGTCAGTCTGTCTGTCCCTCTGTCTGCCTATCTGTCTTTCTTCCTCTGTCTGTCATCTGTCCATCGGTCTGTCTGCCTATATGTCTTACTGCCTCTGTCTGTCTGTCTATCTATCTGTCTTTCTGCCTCTATCTCTCTATAGGTCTATCTGTCCATCTATCTGTCTGTCTCTCTATCTGTCTATCTGTATGTCTCTCCTTCTATCTGCCCAACTGTCTGTCTTTCTGTCTGTGTTCATAGCCATACCTATATGACGTGTGTTCATAGCCCTACTTATGTCAGGTGCGTTCATAGCCCTATGTATATGAGGTGTGTTCATTGCCCTACTTATGTCAGGTGTGTTCATAGACCTACCTATATAAGTTGTGTTCATAGCCCTACCTATGTCAGGTGTGTTCAGAGTCCTATCTATACGAGTTGTGTTCATTGCCCTACTCATGTCAAGTGTGTTCATAGCCCAACCTAAGTGAGGTGTGTTCATTGCGCTACTTTTGTCATGTGTGTTCATAGCCCCCTACCTATATCAGGTGTGTTCATAGTCCTACCTAGGTTTGTGCATAGCTCTACCTGTCAGGTGTGTTCGTACCATACTTAATTGATGTATGTCAGGTGTTCGTATGTTACCTAAGTCAGGTATGTCTGCAGCTCTACTCAATATGTCAGGTTTGGGCTTAGTGATGCCCTATCAGTAGCTGCAGTCAGAGGGAACACTTCTCAAATCCATACCTTCACATCCTGAAGCCGTGAATGGAGGCAATTAATATTGAAAATACATCTCATCTTATTTCACGCTCTCTGTCTTTCTCACTCTCTCCTTTATCTTTGTCTATCCTCTTGCTCTCTTTATCTTCAAATCCTCTCTCTCTTTCTCTGGCATGCGTCCCTCTGAGCCAAAAACATACATGTCTCATTTTGAGAGGAGAGGTTTCCATTACACACTGCAGGGGTGACATCTGTTCAGTTTTGTTCTGTGTGTATGTGCAGTTTTGTATTTGAGTGTAAAAATCAGTTTAACTTAAAGTGTCCTAAACCTTTGATGAGGACGGCTGCGGATGACGTCCTATAACATCCCTTTGTCACACGTTCCTTTTAGATGTCATATATGAGAAATCTTTAGTCCGCCCAAAGGAGAAAGGGGAGGCTAGGACAGTCACATCTAATCAGAGATAACAAAAGTGCTGTTAGGTTATGCCATTATTATAGACGTAGGCCTATGAAATGTGATATAGTTCCTCAAATACGTATTAGTCGAGACAGAGAGAAAAATGTAATCGCGGACAAACAGCGAAATGGAGGGCTCGATGTCTTAGAATTGTAGGTAGCCTACATCTGGCATGTTCAAACGTCGTTTACGGCGTAGCCCTTGGAAACGCTATCACTTTCACAACATCGATTCCAAAAACGTGTCGGGACGAAAAACGTCTCTGTACTGTATACTCCCGCAAGCAGCCTTCCCAAAACAGTTTTAATAAAACGAGCATGCTTCTGGTGAATAGAAAAACAAAGTGGACAGGTGAATGAAAAACAGCATCAAACTCCAGACACCGCAATAGTTTTTAAATGGAAGGCATTATAGGTGGTTTTACAAATTGTTGCTACGTTTATTGGAGGCACAAGAGTGCGCGCTAACCTAAATGACCTCGTCGTGACAACCTGGTTCAATCACTCTCACTCAGACGACAAAAAAATAGATTTAAACAGTAAAAAAAGTCCAGAAGCCAAGGCTTGGTGTAAAGTGTGAGTCAAACATAGTCGAAAACCTACGTAAATCATTGAAGTAATAGATATATATTTGTTTTTGTTCACAATTCGTTTGGAAGTCCCATTAATTCAACTAGAAGTGTGGAGATAACATTATGTCACTGACAGCGGTATTTGTTCTCTCTTGAGATTTTGTAGTGTTTTTTTAATGTTATAGTATATGAAATCGTGTTTTTCCACGTGTATTATTCAAAATAAGGGATTAGATTACATTAGTTTCCACGGAAAAGGACTGGTTATTTTTTTGGTTCAATTCTATAATGTTTTCCATTTGTGCAAAATTTAAAAGGGGCGATTGCCACTTTAAATTTAAATATCATAATTGAATATTACATTTTCATGTTGTAATTTTTGATCCTGTAAAGGAAGGTTTTATATAACTTTTTTTGTTTGTTTTTGGTCCAGGTAATTAAATATAGCTATTTCTATTAAGCTTACTCATAACACAACCACGAAGCAATACAAAAAATGGCTTATGATTGATTTGGAAATTATTATTAATTTTTATTACGCCTACTCTAGCATGTCATAAAACAAATAAAAACAGGCCTATTTTGATTTCAGTTCCTTTCAACACTCAATAATATATATATATATAAGCTTTTTATTCACTTTGAGCTGTTTTACTTTTGAAGAATAGCCTAATTGTTGCATAACATGCTCCGATGGTCGTTAACTGGAATAAACTATGTATTCAATTTCATAAATGAGTAATCTCCTTAAAGGGGCAATTTGTATGATTGTTACTGTACTACTACTATCATAAATGACCAAAAGACATCTGCAGGGAATGTTATAAGCTGTTTCAAATATGTTTGTTCTACTAACTTTTTCAAAGTAACTGATATATTCCCTACTGAAACTTCCTCGCGTTAGTTAGTTTGCATTGACTTGTACTCTCCTCATACTGGTTTAGACATTCATTAGACAACCCACCACACCACCTCACCACCACTACCATCACCGCCACCCACCCTAACCCCGCTCATTTTCTATGTGGACTAGCTGATACTATTCTGTTCATGTTAGGTAAGGGAAGGATACGAGGAGTAAAGTTGTTATTGTTTAAAAATCAGTATTCAGTATTGCAAAAAGATTTGTCTGGATTCTATAAACACAGCCCCTCTAAGTCAAATGTTTGAATATCTATTCCCCCCTCAAGAACCCATAATGGTTTACGTCCGATGTCGGTTTATCCGGGCCTAATGGGTGCTATCAACTACAGAAGAGCATGCTAAGAGGGCAGAATCTACTTGCCCCAGCCAGATCAAACGCCTTTAAAAAAACATGCATTTTTCCCAAACGCAGTGCTGTAATGGAAATAAAAGGTGTGTAAATGGCGATTGCAGTGGGAAGAAGAAGTAGCTAGACGAGTTGCTTTGTAGCTAAGCTGTGACTCTTGTTTATCCAGTGTGGTCTGTAAACTGCATATGTTGGGTTCGGGGCTGCTGTGACAACAAGGTCGGTGACCGCGGATTGACCCAAAGTTTCCTTCTGGGGGTCAACTGATACGTATGGTTTTGACCGGATTACGAATCTTGCGAGGGAACGTTCAGGGGTTCTAAAGGCCTCAAGTACCTCAAAGAACGAAAGAAGAGAATGAAAAGAGAGTATAGGCCTCATACAGGCTGGACAATGAAAGACAACTCGAGACTAAAATGAGTTTTGGTATAACCTATGCCTGGGTTATTTTGGTAAATATTTCTCTTTTGATTTAGTTAGGTTTAGTTTAAATTGACTTCATTGATATTATTGCATGCAGGCGGATAAAAGAACAGCTACACAAAGGCTTATAGCGTATATCATTGGTGTAGCTACAAAAGTATATTAAAACACTAACCACTTTTGTATGGTAGTTTTTCCTAATTTTAAACAGTACTGCACGGAAATGTACTTTCCTTTTATTTTTTTAACGTGGGCCAATTCTGGAGCATTGGGTCTATTTAAAGTTCTGCAAGTAACGTTTTTGTCATAATTAGTTGGAAATTATATTATTTATTTCATACATGTATTTTACATTAAACTATTTCATAATAAAATTAATTCATTTCATGTTGACATTCAAATTCATACAATTTAAACCATGAAATTTTACAATAGGCACATGATATTTAATTCCATGAGCTTCATGCATTATCGGCGTTTTGAACAAGTCCATATATGAAATCGCGTTAATGATTTCGAAAGCACGGATCGGCATAGTGTTCGAACAGAGGTTCTCTAACCGCATGGCCTATAATTTAAATTTAATTCAGTTTGGAAACATTCGAAATCTAAACAAGGATCTAGTTTTCTTGGAAATGTAGACTACTCTATGAAAGGATTTTGGATCGATTTGTTGAATTCACTGTTGTAGAAAATGCCCTGCTGTTTTAAGTAAGTGGATACGTTATGATCAATTCGCTTTACTACAAATCAAATATTTGAATTAAAATAATTGAATTTAAAATCATGCGAGAGAGTTATTATCTTTATTGCAGGCTTATAATTTACAGCCTCAACATGTGCGTAATATGCTTTCCTAATTTAAAATTGAATGTCTTTGGCTATTCATTGTGGAACAATTACCATTGAAACGTATACGTAGGCTAATGTTTGAGCAGCAAAAACGAAAATGAAAAGTTAGTAACTATTGGTAGCTTGGGGTAACATTGCACATAAGGTAAAGTGTGCTATAAAAATACATCATACGTTTAAACTCAGTGCAGTGTATAGCCTAAATCTGTTGGTAGGGCTGTATTTGAAAAAGGTTGTTCTATGCGAGTAGATACAAAACTGGACTGGCATGCTCTATCAACTTACACAAATACCAGGGTCAACAGCGTTTATGACTATTTATACAGAAACACCCCTACTGTGCTAGAATGAGGGTGATTTCACCTTCACTAAAAGGTTAAATGGGACCACAAAAAGTCAATGTCAAATCAAATAATTCTGATTTTAGTTTGAAACGGACCAATGTTTGCCCCAACTTCAAACGAATGAGGAGAATGCGGAATTAACTAACATTTTTTAGAACTCTCAACGGAATAAAAACAACAGAATCACTTACGCATGTGCTCCAAATGGCCTCAGTTGAGCTTCTGCAATCTTTTGTCAGCAACAGCGAGGTGAGGGTTCGCGTACAATAGTAGCTTGAGCAGGTGGATTCAAGGTAAAGGTAAACGTTGATCATTAATCATGACTCGATTTCAACCTCGAGCTCTTCCTTTTATGGCAGGATCGACTCGCACCCTGCACACGAGGAATTGAGACATAATAAATAATATATGCCAGCTAGCTGACATGTTTTGATTGAAAATGGGAGTGTGAAGTGTTCGAAATAAGTAGCATAGTTCTTCAAATAAAAAGCTGAGGTTTTAGACGAGTGTGTGAACTTGCTGTTTTGTGACACTTTGAAATTCATACCAATATTTAGTTACCCGACTTAACAACAAAAACGCATGTTTGAAATCCGAATTAAGGTCCGGTTAATGAAACTGTAGATGTGTTTGGTACAGGTAGGTTCAGATGTACATTGGGGTTTTTTTTGAACATATAATTGCCAAGCCTAATTATTTTCCCTAATTTGCCTAATTATTAAAAGTAGGAACAATAGTTAATATCAGCCGACATGTCTTAAAATGGCACTCAGTAAACCCAATCCCCATGTGTTAATATAAAGTGCAGTCTAAGGAGCTCTTAGCACCGAGCTGACCACATGGATTCGAGAAGAGGATTGATCGGGAAGCCAAGAGAGCGATCCAAAACTATGTAATGAAGCCATGGACATATCACTACACAAATAGAATTAAGCATATGTACATATTTCGTTTTCTATTTTTCCTGCTCAATTTGAGATCCGGAAGCCGGATGACTCCGATTGTCCACTGTTGTTACTTTGCATACATGTTGTCCAGGCCCTAAGTGTAACGCAACAACAGTGAACATGTACTGTCTTGGATCTGGAGCATCGTTTCTAACGCGTCCTTAACCAGAAGTACACTATGCAGTACGGTGGAGATGACACACCTCGCTGGCACCTTGGCTCGGGTAGCCTGACCAGCACATCAACTGGACCATGTCAATATCTTCCTCTCGATGTTTTAATCAATTGCGTTTCTTTTTGTCCCTTCAATAAACCTGCAGCTCGATGAGGTTGTCATCTCGAAAGACGTGACGTCCGCGCTCTCATCCCCTCTGTAGATAAACATTCCTTTAGTACGCCAATAATGCTTTACCCCATGGGACGGGAGCGCGCACGCCGGCACGCGTTAAGAGCGTTAATTCTGGAACGCGTAAGGTCTACGATGGAGAAGTATTGGCGTTACATTGAGGACTAGAGAAACCTTAAGCTATTGTAAGGTAGGGGTACAGTAATTCGTAATGCATTCCCAAAGCTTATACACATGCAAAGCCATAATAATACCACTAATGTAACTGCGTCAACGAGCTCATAAGTACAATATCACTTTCCACGCACCTTTAAAAAAGCTTGTCTTTTCCATTTTGAAGAAAGATATTTTATTATTGATATTCTTGATTCTTGGATGTCGAAAAAAGAATAGGCCTTATCATTTGTGCCACAAGAAAAATTACAAGTAATCCAAAAAATGTCGTAGAAGCAAAAGCACTTTAATACACATATTTCGACCCGTAAATATCGCACTGGAAACACTTTACACGTGCTCTGCTCGAATAATTTGACACAAGTCTATAACAATCATCACAGGTCTCCAAAACTGATAAAACTCAGCGTTCAATCAATTATACGTGAATGCGTCGCGCGTCATGCAAACCTCACACATTACATTCAGACTGAAACTCGCGACACTAAAGCTGCGTTTAAACCGAAAGCCCAATTCTGATATTTTTCCCACTAACTGGTTTTTCAGGAGCAATAAGCTTCAAATGCATTGCTCATCTTCATGCCGACAGGTGTTTTTCCACGTTGGGGATAGGAAGCAGCGACCTTTTGGTTACTAACCCAATTCGCCAACAACAAGGCTGCCGCCACTTTTGACTCATCACCTCAGATCTTCTCACTTCTTGTTTTGTGCAAATCTGATTGATGAATAGACCTAATATAGTAGAACAAATATTAAAATTGGACTGCGCCTAGACAGCTCAGTTCTGATTCAGTTCGTTTGTACTAATTCACATTTTGACAGATAAATCAAATATTTTCACATCAGATATTTTATTAATGAAAGAAAGATCAGAATTGGGCTCCAGTCTAAACGCAGCCTAAGACAGTACAAACACAGGCTGGAAACACAGGTTCGAACATGATTTTTGGAGGTATTTAAAGAATGTAGCCTACCAGCACTGATTCCATAAACGAAGTTTTCTTTGCTGATTGTGATGTAAAACACTTTTAGTACAGCCAACTTTCAGCGCCGCACTTTTGATGTGTCTATCTGGTTTACATGAGGTATTTGTTTTGTTGTGCAGTCCAACTCGTTACGTAACAATGGTAGGCCTACACTGCCGCATTTAACGTGGGAGGATATCCCATGTGCACGATAATTACTCTACACATGAACGAACAACTGGAATAGAAATCAAGAAAATATAAACATAACTCCATGGGATGCTGGTCAGATATTTTACCTTGTTCCAACCACCGATAACAACACCACAGATTAACCACGTAGCATAGATTAACCACGACATTTCATTGTCTCAGTATACCCCATGTAGTGCATTTATATTTGCCCTGTTCAAAATCATTTAACTTATCTAAGTCAGGGCTTGTATGTCATCTTTGGTATATGTAGACCATCGCCACGGGGCAAGGGTTCTTTAGCTGGAGGAGTAGGGATCAACCCCGGATGATGCTGTTGAAGAGGGGGGAGATGGAGTGGAAGGGGCAGAGAGGGACTTCTCAGACCCAGCATCATCTGCTTTCTCCAAACAGCTATCCCTCGGGTCCGACACAGAAGCTTTGGTCGGTAGCAGGCCCTCCTTTTCGCGTTTCTTTTGCTTCATCCGGCGGTTCTGGAACCAAATTTTGACCTGAGTCTCGTTCAGCTGAAGTGCAGCCGCGATCTCCACGCGCCTCGCGCGAGTCAAATACTTGTTGAAGTGGAATTCCTTCTCCAGCTCGGTGAGTTGTTTAGTGGTGAAATTGGTCCGGACCGTGTTGGGCTGCCCCCCATAGCCATACTCACCTGATCTGCCTGTAGGATAGAAGAATGAAGGGAGAACATGAAGGATACCTGTAGTTCAAGACGAAATAAACACTAAGGAAGTTGATGTGACACAGTCATTGTAAGAAGTGTCCCATGTAGGCTACACAGGTTGGGGTGTAGTGTAATTTTTAAATCAAAATTTGAAGTTGCACATTCGTTCAGTGTTATTGTTTAATAGAAAAGTTTGAGGAGAGAATGCTTGCAAAATTAGAAGTGTCCTATTTGCACCAGAGGAAACGGCTGGACTGCTGAACCATCAAGTTAACACAACTAATATTAGGTAACTATCTATTTTCAAATGCTCAACAATGTAAACATAGCCACTATGCTTTAGTGTATGTTGATTTTTACGCATTCCTAAAGTCCTAGTGATGACAGAGGAATGTTTATATAATTTGTATTCATTATTTTACCCAAAGGCAAACCGTTAATCACTCTTTCCATAGCCAAATGCGTACTGACCTGGTATTTAAATTAAAGGGGATATGATTTTTATGGCGTTGGAAATGCTATTGTGATGTTTTTTTGTGCCGTCACAATGCCATTGTGATGTTGTCAGATCATCATACATTTTTGAAGTAACCATATCTTCCACTTGGCACTTGGATAACTTTCTCCAAAATCTGTGACTACACACAAAAAAATCAACAGTTCGGTTACAGTTGATATTTAGGCTGCATTCATAACCAAAAAAAGCGCTAAGATTTGGGATATCCACCTGCGTTCAACTTTGGATGACACCAACCTGTTTTGGGCGGGTTCCTCTTCACTTTCATCCAATCAAAAGTCTGTGCGCTGGAGGCGCTCTCCGACAGCGGCGAGCAGCAGGCATCAAGGTGTGTCGCATGCAGGGGTGACAGTGGGTTAGAGCACCCAGAAAAAGGAGGCAGGTTCGCGTGCTCGTGCCCGCCTCCATACGTGGCATGGGAGTACTGGAGCTGACCCAGGGGCGCGCCCCCGTAACCTTGGCGATGCTGTGGTACCATAGACGAGGAAATGTTCCCGGAGTACATTAATGGTGAGCACTGCGGAAACCCCGCGGCCGACTCCACTTCCTGGTTCAGTGTGTAATGGTTGTAGGTGGAACAGAAGCCCTGGGGTCCATAGCCCGAGCCGCAGGCCGGGTGTGCCCCGTAGGTTAGACCCAGAGAGCCGCTAGGCGTCTGGTAGGACCCCGTCTGGTGAGGGATGCCATCCGGGGAAGCCCTACTAGGTATGAAGCGCTCATCTGCCCCACAATTGTTCACGGTGACCGCGCACGACTGGAAAGTTGTTATTCCGTGGTCGGAGTGGAACGCCCGAACAGAGCACGACCCGCCGTCGCCGCTCATTACCGAGTAATCTAAGAAGCTGCTCATTGTAGCATCGTCTCGGCGGTAATGAGAGACCGGCCACAACAGGCCCGGTCTTCTGATGACTGTCTCACCCTAGGTGAACGTTCCCCGGTTCCCTTGTTATCAGAAAAAGGGAGGGGGGCAACACGGGGCGATATCAATGAAACGGTGGGTGGTCACGTGGCACAGGTCAACCAGTGAGGTGCTCGACTGTGTCCCTTCAGCGGTGACAGATTGGTGTTTGAGTGGATATTTAAATTCCAAGCGCTCGTCGATCAAGGTGACGTGCTTCGGCACTAATGTATTAGCCGAGCAAACAATGATCCCAGAAGCAGACGACCGTGGACAGCTCTCGGGTCGCATGTAGAGCGCCGGGAACTGCAAACAAGACAACCGCTAACCTGCACTGCCCAGATGAATGTCAGCAGAGGGGTTGTATCCGACGCCCCTCCATAAAAACGACCTACCGTTTGACTTCAGGACGCACTAGGTAAGGTGACATTTCATGATGAATTCAAATATGGAAATAGAACTGAATCTGTGAGGGAGTGTGTGAGAGAGAATTAGAGATATTGTGTGATAGAGTGAGTGTGTGTGCTTGAGTGCATGCGTGGATGTCAGTCAACATCGTCGGCTGGTTGCCATGGAGACGTCAGTCCGATGTAGTTGTAACTCTCAATAGACTTACACAACAGTGGGATTTGATGTAGGCTACATTAAGTTATTTATACAGTTGATGTATACAGTAGATTGGGGTCTGCAGCGTACACCCCACATCGTTATCAGTGAGTTGACTTTCAATGACTTGTTAACTGCTATGATAGAGGAACAGAGGCAATGTAGGGTTTCAGTCTTCAAGCTAGTCTCCTGAAGAAATTCTAAATTCACCCATCAAAACTATTCAAAATGACACAACGGTAATAGTGTTGCTCCCTAAATTCGGTCTGCAGTGTATAGGTTTTTCGAATTTTACGCCCGCTCCTTTTCATTAAACATGTACAATGATCAGCTGACTAAATAAATCTAGGCTATATTCCTCTTCAGGCTCCAGCAGCCTGTGGAGAATGCATCTCGATTATCCTGTTAATTAATTGTGTAGAAGACGGCATGTATGGACGACCCCCCCCCCACACACACACACATACACACACACATTATTCACACATTATACACCCGCATACACGTACGCCCGTTTTCTCGCGTCAGTTTCAAATATCATTAACCTCGTGAGTTTTTTTGCACGTGATTTTAGTACTCCGGCTCAGAGTTCCAGAGTTTGAATATAACGTCACAATACACTTCATCCACAGCTGCCCCAAAATACCACACTGCTTACTAGTTATGTTTCTAATTTCTGATTTCGACTGGTTAAAATTATATTAGGAAATTACTACCGGCAGTAATAATGTTAAAAGGTATAGCCTACTGAATAATCATAACCATATAAATGGTGTGCTTTTCCTGTAGGCTATCGGAGTACTGGCATGCTTCACTTGTTGTAGGGTAAGACAGGGTAACCAGTCCCTCCTAAGAACATTGTCTACTTGCAGACACAAAAATTAAAATGTTGTGGGGAAAAAGCTATGTGGATGATGATTAGGCTTAGGCGAAAAACTATAAGGGAACCAAATTGATACAATTTATACTTTTTTAGATATTTCATGAAATGTTGTTTTTAGAATTTTTATTTTGTACTGGGGTATTGGGTAACTGCCCTCCCCCCAGGAACAAAATCTACCTCCGGACACAAAAATGAAAATGTTGGGGAAGAAATGGTATGTGGATCATGATTAGGCTTAGGTGAATAAAATATAAGGGAACCAAATGGATGCAATTGATACTCTTAGATATTTGATAAAATTTTGTTTTTAGAAAATTGTTTTTTTGTACTGGGGTAACAGGGGGGTAGTTACCCCAATAGGGTTTTACACATGTAGTAAATCCAATAAAACTGTTTTATGCATAAATTTTTTGTAATTAATACTAATTACAGTTAGCAGGCACAAACTGAGCTTTTGATTGTGCAAATGACATGCATAACCAAAAAGGGGGTAATTAGCCCCTGGGGGCCAGTTACCCCTTGTAGAAGGGGGGCCAGTAACCCCAACACACTCATCCAACATATTACTACTTTATTTAAAAATTATTCAAAATTTTCTCTCTAGACAAGTAGATTATTTATCTGAAGGCTTTACTACTTGTACATAAAAAATGTATAGATCTAACTTAATTGAAACATATCTGGAAATCTTTAAACTTCAACTTAAACTTACGTCAGAATCGTTTTGTGGAAATATGTCCAAAAGTTGTGATGACACAGAGATGCCACTGATCTTGCTTAAATAACATTTTTTGTTAAGCAAGATCAGCAGCAGCCAGGGAAAGTGTTGGGCAAAAAATGTGGTCACACCTTGTGGGACTTTTTGTAAATTATATGGGGGGGCAAGTTACCCCCTAGTAAAGCCTTAATCTTTTGTTTACGTTTATATTCAGAAGCTCATAAACTTTGAGATATTATGAATTCCAATTCCTGCATTTTCAGCAATGGCCAAATACGAGCAGTGAAAACGTTTTTGAAGGTTAAGTTGAGCTACTTTAGCTAGTTACTGGCTATATCTGCAGCCATGTTTATATACATTGCACTGGATTCTGGCAGTCGTAAGGTATATCTGACCAAAGAGATTCGCAAATATGTTCGGAAGACAAGCAAATGTAAATGACCATTCGGTCTCAGAGTGGCACATCACATTAATCTTTGGTTGATTTGGACAAACAAACATGGCAGCATTTGCTACCTTCCAGTTACATAAGGTCTAGAAAAGTTTACACAATGATTTTGAGCAGTCGTCAGCTCTCCTGGGATATGGTAAGTTGTTCTAGTCACTAATATCATTCATTTTTGTGTCAGACAAATTATGTTTATGTTAACAAAATATGACCGCTAATGTTGCCTGAGTGTTGGTAAGCTACATAAGTAAACCTCTCTCTGTAATTGTTTGAAATTAACATCTGACATTGAGGAAATAAAGTTATAAACACTGTTGAGCTAAATGTGAGTATAAGAAACCTGTGGTCTGTCCTGTGCTGGTGGCCTCACTCGTACCTAGATGTTCAAACACCAATGAGATCGTACATTTCAGGGACCACTCTAACCTGATCACACCAGTGAGAGCATACATTTCAGGGACCACTCTAACCTGATCACACCGGTGAGATCGTACATTTCAGGGACCACTCTAACCTGATCACACTGGTGAGATCGTACATTTCAGGGACCACTCTAACCTGATCAAACCAATGAGATCGTACATTTCAGGGACCACTCTAACCTGATCACACCGGTGTGATTGTACGTGTCAAAGGCACTGCGCTGCCAAGGGGTGGCACCCTGATACAATTGCTGCCCCCCCTCTTCTATCTGATATTTTACATTAGGTACTATTCATTTTAAAGTGCAGTAGGTAGGATTTTTTCATTGAAAAATATGATTCGGGTAGCGACAATGCAGCCAATCCTGTTCTAGACAATCTTTAGCCTTTGGCGATGCGGGGCTTGGCTCCGTTTGTGAACATGCATACTGCCTGGAGGTAGCAATATCTGTGATAAAGAGCTAAGAAAATATGCTACAGATAGAAGCTACAATAGC
The DNA here is from genome assembly GCA_016801175.1 of Esox masquinongy. Lineage (NCBI taxonomy): Eukaryota > Metazoa > Chordata > Actinopteri > Esociformes > Esocidae > Esox > Esox masquinongy. The sequence goes on along the minus strand of JACXGI010002000.1, from coordinate 60,109 downwards.
AACTAGAGATGACAACAAAATACAGATTCCTCCATTGCCTACAACAGCATATACATCGAAAACTGCCAAGCGAAGAAAGACTTCAGAGTGTAGCACTATTCATAAAAGAGCTGGACTAAGTAAGGGCGAAAACAAGAATAAACATTGGTTCAGCAGCATTTCCAAGGTGGAAGAGCTAATGGTATTAATAGGGATGGAGTTCGACTCTGATTTAATGCTTTTTCTTCCGGACAGGCACATTTATTTATTTACATTATTATATGAATTGTTTAACTCTGTAGTTGAATAGCTAACTATAAGTAGCTCCCAATGCTGCTAAGCTAACACTAGCTTCGCTAGTTACCCAATGAAAAATTAGAAGCTGGATTATTTTCATAATGTTACTTAGTGCAGCTGTAAATCAATAGTGTATATTTTTCCTAATAGTTAATGTGAAAGAAAATAGCAAATGCATAGCCAGGCTGGCCTTTACATTAGGTACTATTCATTTTAAAGTGCAGTAGGTAGGATTTTTTCATTGAAAAATATGATTCGGGTAGCGACAATGCAGCCAATCCTGTTCTAGACAATCTTTAGCCTTTGGCGATGCGGGGCTTGGCTCCGTTTGTGAACATGCATACTGCCTGGAGGTAGCAATATCTGCGATAAAGAGCTAAGAAAATATGTTACAGATAGAAGCTACAATAGCAGCTAGAGATGACAACAAAATACAGATTCCTCCATTGCCTACAACAGCATATACATCGAAAACTGCCAAGCGAAGAAAGACTTCAGAGAGTAGCGCTATTCATAAAAGAGCTGGACTAAGTAAGGGCGAAAACAAGAATAAACATTGGTTCAGCAGCATTTCCAAGGTGGAAGAGCTAATGGTATTAATAGGGATGGAGTTCGACTCTGATTTAATGCTTTTTCTTCCGGACAGGTACATTTATTTATTTACATTATTATATGAATTGTTTAGCTCCGTAGTTGAATAGCTAACTATAAGTAGCTCCCAATGCTGCTAAGCTAACACTAGCTTCGCTAGTTACCCAATGAAAAATTAGAAGCTGGATATGGAATTAACGCTTTCTTTCTGGACAGGCAAAAAGATGGTTCATGTGATTAGGAAAGAGAAACCCAGCTGTCAATCAAACTTAAGCTGGGGGAGAGGGGTAGTAGAGGGAAGAATTGGGAGCCCTGTTTCTCACATTTGAATTATTTTCATAATGTTACTTAGTGCAGCTGTAAATCAATAGTGTATATTTTTCCTAATAGTTCATGTGAAAGAAAATAGCAAATGCATAGCCAGGCTAGCCTTACCCTGTCTCGTCTTCTGTCCGGTGATCTGTACAGCCTGGCTATGCATTTATTTTCTTTCACATGAACTATTATGAAAAATATACATTATTGATTATGATTATAAATCACCTAACACATTGAAACAGGATTGTTGTGGAACTCAAAATGTTAACTGTCCCATATTAGCCTATACACATCAGATAATTACTAACATTAACTGTAAAATAAGTAACCAAAGAAACAGCTATGGCTATGGTATTCAGTTATGGCTTTTGGTTTTGGTGTGCTACCCCAAGATTTTCAGTGGCCCCATCTGGCCACCCTGAAGGAAAAAGTCTGAGGGCGCTTCTGGTCAAAGGGTTAAAAAGTGCACATCAAACAAAACGAAAAAGGTATGTCATAGTCACAAGAACGTCACAGTCACAAATACAATGTAGTTCGAAACGAGCTGCAAGTGACAATTAATTATCATTATTTTTCTACACAGAAAGTGCATGCTGTATCTCATATGAACAAAGAGAGAGAGAGAGGAGATAAAATAAGGGGAAATTGAAAGGGGAAATAGCGGCTTGCGCCCCTACTGGATGGTGGAGCATTTTATGTGGCGGTTATTCTAACAACAACCTCTATGAAACTTTCACATGCTTTCCTTAACCGTATTCTCCCAAAGCCGCTTAGTTCATGTTAAACTTCAAAATCAGTACCCGTCATATAAATGAAAAAAGGTCCTACTCCTGAATTCAAGATAAAAGTGGACCCTGCAAAACTGCTTACAAATGTAAGAAAGGATCGTGCTCTTTACACTTCCCTTCTCTTTCTACCTTGTCTCTTTCTCTACAGCAGTGCGTAGGCGCAGTATTGAATCTCTTTGCCAGCCGGTGGACGTTCCAGAAAGCGCATTGTGCGAACAAGAAGTGGGAAAATAGGGAAAAGAGAAATGGTGCATTGTTTCGGACTAATCTCGTTACCAGCGTATGGAAAGGAAGCCCTAAGCTGGAGCTGAGTTGTGTAGCAGCTTTTCTCTGGACATTTGTGAACGGCGTTACTGGGGCAGACTGGGACCATAAATCGGCCCTGGCATTTCTAAAACCACGCCCCCCCTCCACACACGCACACACACACACACACACACACACCCTTAAGGCACTGACGCCCCCGTTATCATACAAATTAGGATATTTTTGAGCAATAGAAAACTCAGTGCTTAACGTGGACCCAAAATGCCAGATGGCCAGTCCATCTTAAAGGTATACCTCCAAAGACATAGCCACATACTGTAGTCCACTTGCAGTTTTTTAAAGATTCAAATAGGCTGCTGGATTCAATGACAGCAGTTTAATTGCAAAACATATTTATAAAAATAAAAGATTAGACATAAAATATAATTCATCTTGCACCTAAAATGATTATTGACTGCTTTTCCCCAAGGATGTGGATAGATATGTTTCTACTCACACAGGCGCTTAATAAGCCAAGCTGAAAGCCATTTTGCCCTATTTTTATGAATATTTAAATGCAATTAAATGCATTTGTTGGCATATGTAGGCTACACAATTCCATAATTATTGCTTTAAAAATAGAAATTAGAAAGATTTTTTATTTAAATAAAACGCTTGCATTGACTACTAGGCGAATTCTATTGGCAGCAGCCTGTTTTGAATTAGGCTACTTAGAGTACGAGAGGGAAAAAGAATGCTGCTCCCTGCTGCTCTGCACGCTTGGAGAGCCCTTGCGCTGTGTTTGAACAGCTATAAAAATGAAATATTACCAAACGCCTACAAAGTTTCTACTATTTCTTTTTTTGTTTTGGCCTCGATTTTGAATCCGATCAGAAAACGTTAAAATGATTTTGTTCGTGCATTAGGCGTCACATTTGGTCTCTTTGATGCCATTCTCATTCATGAGCGTGTTTGATTTATGAGCTCGTAAAAGAAAAAATGTCCGGAGCCTTTACTTCCACACAGTGCGCTGGGAGCTAACACAACAAGGAGCCATGCTATTGCTAGCCTAGCATGTTTACAATTACACTGACTTTACAACAAGAAAGTAAAATTGAAAATTACTTCCAAATTCTAGTAGCCCATTGAATTTACTATATAATCGCCTCAGCTCTGCATAGACGATAAACTTTATGCAATTTGTTTTTATTAACAATTGTTAACAATATATTTTACTAAGAAAATTTGTTTCAATAATATTTACTACATTTTCTAATATTACAACTATTTAAATAATTGAAAATGCTCATTTATTATGTGCATAAACAGGATGAAATCTCAATTAAATTGATGCATTAATATGATTAGGCGTTCTGCTTAAAAAAATAATATTAAACACTTACAATAAAATATAAACCAGACACTAGACTAAATGATCCACACCCAGAGATAAGGCTAATTTGGAATGCTTTCATCACACTGTTTTGGCTTGCCAATTAATTATAGTAAATTAATATTCAAAATTAGCTAATAAACATTGAAACAGTTAGTCATTCCTCCTCTCCATTTTCTTTGTAGGGGGGTGCAAAATATATTTGATAAAAAATGCACTACACTTCATAAAAAGGTTTGGATAAAAATAATTGAACACAATCTGCCAAGTTCCTTATTGAAAGTGAGCTTTATTCTAACAAAAATATCCATGGTACTGTAAGCTATACAAAAATAAAATGATCAGAATTCATTGTGCAGGTTCTCACATAGCCTACCCATAATACTGCATTTTAAGAAATCATGTGTTTTTGTAAGTGCAGGCCACAATTGTATATTCTTACCTTGAATTAATCGGCTAATCAAATATTCAATAAAAAGAACATGAGCCGATCCTATGAAACAACCACCAAAATTAACTTCACAGTTAATACATTTTTTTTCTTTTTAATGATCCGGATTGAAAGTTTTGTTCTTTTTTGATTGACTCAGTAGCTCAGATGCTGCAAGTCAATTGTAGTTAGGGACTCCGAGAAAAAGTAGAAGCTGTCCGTAGATATGTCCAGATTGTCCACGGGGCTGTCCAGGGATTCTGATAAACTGGGCGAAACTGCATCAGAGATGTGAAAGCAAGAATCCGAGGAGAATACTTGAAAATCGTGTATTGAAACGTCCAGGGCCGAGGGACTACCGCCATTGTCCGGGCCAGATGCAGAGCCTGGGCCTATTGTTGACACGCAGCCTGGAACAGTGGGTGACGGGTTGGAGAAATGTTTTAGATTTTTGTCATTGCCGCTAAGTGGCGAGACAGTATAGGTTTGGGCCTCGCCATTGTGTGGTCCAACATTCTGGAGTTGCTGGGAAGAAATCAGTGAGTTCTGCTGAAAGGAGTAGGTCTCTCTCTCCATAAGGGCCCCGGTCACTGTATTGAGGCTCTCTTCGAACACCGAGCCCTCCTCCTCCTCCTCCTCCTCGTCACTCACCGTCCCGTCTTCGGCGCTCGGCCCTTTCCCCTCGCCATTATGATTTTCCTTGCACTGGTTCTGCCGTTTGTGCTTCATCCGTCGGTTCTGGAACCACACTTTGACCTGTCGCTCGGTGAGATCCAGCAGGGCGGCTATCTCCACCCTCCTCGGTCGGCACAGATACTTGTTGAAGTGGAACTCCTTCTCCAGCTCCAGGAGCTGCGTGTTGGTGTATGCGGTCCTCAACCTCCGGGAGCCACCTCCTCCACTCTCTAGAATCTCTGGCGACCCTGGAATAACAGCACATGAACAAACTAGGTTAACAAGCATTAAAACATGAGCCACTGTTATTTGATGGTTCACATATTACCCTAGCATAGGCACAATGCACCCGACAATAACCTATTCAACAGTGATTACTGCAGCAAAATGGCCGCTCATAAAAAGTATTGTGGTATGGATATTTATAAATAAATGCACAGTATTGGACTAAGTCGTGTTTATAGTGCACCATATATGTAACTAATCTCCCCTAGGCCTACAACAGAGAGGGAGCGAGAGGAATTGTGGTCCAGGCTTGTGTAGGCTGATGATGAATGCGCCAGCTGCCCGGCACAGCAACACAAGTACATCACTCTTCATTACTGTCACACATCAAAACTCTGGCACTGTTCAGTAAGGAAGGGCAGCGTGGAAATGAAATAAATAATTTTACATTACTTAACTTTGCCCAAACTTTTAAAAATAATGTATTAACAACAAGGGGAACCCAATGCATTATCGTGCAGATATACATTTAGAATAACCTCTGGAACTTTGTTAGTCAACACTCCTGCAGGTGCTTAGAAAGTGCATTCTTCATAAACATATTGTACTATAAATTAACCCATAACCCACCCACCTTTCGGGGAGAAGCATATGGTTCCACTCGTTATGGCAGTCGCGGTAGAAGTCGGCAGGAGATTCTTCTTGGAGGCTTTCTTCTCCCTCATCCAGGGGTATTCCGGGGGTAGAGAGGCGGTAGGCAGCGGGCTGCATCCATCCGGGCTGTGTCTGGGCCGGCTTTGCCTCGGGTGGCTGCCCGGGTTGAGGCTAGGAATGGTCTGCTCAAAAGGAGGAGGAATCAGTGTCGAGTGTGAAAGCGTCGAGCTCTTGATTGATGAACTTTGAAATGAATCACTGACAGGGGGGAAAGATGTCAGACACTCAGCAAGCGACGGCTGACTATTGATAAAACCACTCTCTCGCTCGAATTCGTAATTCATCTCCGCTCGCTGAGAGCCGAGGGAAGTTTGCTGTGCGTATTTTTATAAATGTCGCGGCTCAATGAGAAAGAGAGAGAGGAAAAATAATTTTAAAAATCCTCTGGTGGTGGCTTTTTTTGTAATTCACTGATTACGGTCGTATGGGGACCGAGCTACTATTAAACTATTGAATTCATGGAGACAAGGTTGAAATTGGAACGAACGGCCTGTCACATGATTACTTTCTGCCCAATGACAATTTGGGATTTTAACAAAAGAAGTCACTGTCTGCGTGATTGATCCAAAACACTTGTGAAGATCGCCTTGTCCCTTTATCGACGACTACTTTTATTTACACCTTTTTCTTGCTGCAGTTTATCGTTCCATAGTCTCCAGTCAACTCCACTACGCTATAAATGTGATTTTTAGAATGGCCGCCTGCGCGCTGTGTGAAAGGGAAGTAGCTAGCTACACACTGCACAGGCCCGCGCACTCCTATTTTTTCGTATTGTTGGAGTGTCAGGAGAGAACGCCCCCGCGCCGCACAACTCTCACCAGTAGCTACACGCTATGCCTGCTGTCATTAGCGAAGTTAGCCATTCATATAGAGTTCTGTCATGAAAAAAAATACCCCAAAACTGATATTGAGAGCTCCTGACAGCAACTAACCCCCACAATGTAATGTGTTTCAACGCGGTAGAGCTAACCATACCATTTAGACTGTGGTTTATAAGGGCTTGGATTCTTTCAAACACACGATAGCAATATTTAGCCTACACAATTTATTTACAATAACCCATTCACCAAGTGCCATCATACTTCTAATGATTAAAAATGAAACTATACTTGTGAATTTATTTGACCACGAAAAAAATGAGCTAGGGCTGAATTCAATCAGATTCCATTGCAGTGTTTAGTTATTTTTTCACTGGTCAAATGAACTCACAGACTGATCTTGGGACTATATTAAACGTACTGTGGGGCAAACGCTCTGACAGGTAGGTTTTCACATAAATATGAAACATGTTTGGACAGGGGATGCACATTGTCTATAAATAATACATAAATTACGACTGGGCGTAAACATTGCTATGTGTTCGGTATGAAGGGATCCCGGTATATATACTGCAATAAATACTGCAATGTGAGATTGATTGTGTGGAGCCCTTACTGTTCAGCGCAAGAATAGACGGGGCAAGTCTGTCCATGGATACACACGTTTTGGATATAAAGTCTTATACAAACATATAGAGGCATGGGCTACACCCAGAATGCAATACACGTATTACATGCTAAGGTAAATATGGTGCAAAATGCCCATATACAGATTGGGCATGTGTACACATACCGCATATCCAATTAATGTATATTACTATATTAATATGTGAATGTGATACAATTATGTGCACAAATTTTTTTCTTGACAGACTTTTGAATACCCCTCTGCGTAGTATTTAGCATTGTAAGTTATTCCCAGTTATACTAAAGTAAGGTTGGTCGATATGAACCAACAAAAAAAGTTCAGGAAAAACAGTCGAATCTGGTCTTCAGGCAACTTCTGGGTTTTTCCGGATAGCGGATGTCACCACAGAGCTGTTGCGGGGGTGGACAAGGAAAGGAATGTAGAAAATTATTATCTTTAAATGTAAACCTTATTTTCACTCATTTATGAAACATATTGGTGCACAGTCGAAAATAAATCCCAACCATTGGAGTAGATATTTACAGTACATTTACTGAGTACATTGTACCGAAATTATTTAGAAGGAAACGTCTGTAAACTCCTACAGTTAAGTTAGGTACCAGTATAATCTGTGAAGGCCACATTTTGGATGTTTTTCAGCCAAGTGCAGCTATAGTATGTTGTATTCTGCAGGAAAGGAAAATGGAAGAGTGGGAGAGAGGAAGAAAAGAAGTGGTAGGCCTCGCTCAGATTATTGCTTATATACCAAACAAAGAATCCTGGAAGCCTGCGCGCGATCAATCTTACTCGCCAAAAGGTCTGACAGCTCCGTGCCCTCAGAACACATTTAAGGCTTCTAACTCTCCCCCGGATCAAATGCAGCCAGGAAGCGGCTTGAAACACTGGCCACTCAGATTAGAACGCGTTTCTGTTCACAGTCATTTTTTCTCTCGTTAAGGGATGTTTTAAGACATAAAAAATACAAGAGAAAATGTGTAGACCTGCGATAATGCACATAAACGGTGAGTAGGCTAAACAAAAATCTCCATTGCATTTTTTTCAGCATAAAATAAGAAAATATGTCTACGTAATTACAAAAAGGCATTATTTTTTTGGAGTTATAGTGTGGGTTTGTCGTTAGTGGGGAAAGTGTGTGGAAAAGAACAGGACTGCAAAGGAGACCGAAGGCTTTTTGGAATTACGCATAGGCTAAGCTTTGTGTGCGAAGCAAGGAGTGGGTGGCGGCTTTCTGTGAACCATACGCAGACCCACACACTTTTTACAAGGGGATTCTGGGCAGAATGATTTAAGACCCCTTTCCCACAGAGGGAAATACATTGAATGGCAATTCCTTATTTTAACTCGAAAACCTATTTACACTGCGTAAAAATCTCATACATATGGGTCAAATCAATGCTGTATGTGTGTTCCAGTGTGTATGTGTGTTTGCGTGAGACAGAGAATGTGTGTGTGTGTGTTGGATCCAAACGGGCTCAGTGTATGCTGACAGACCATATTTCAATTGTTCTATGTTCCCTTGCTAGCCATATGTCAGGATCATAGAGTGCTTGTCATATCTTCCCTTTTTTAAATAAAACAAATTCGAGTAGAGCTTAAACCATTCTAAAATGGCTTTAAGGGGATTCCTATTAATTTACTAATTTGGTCTCTGATTATTTGGGAATTATAGTGATTGCACAATATGTAGCCCATGGCATTAAATGTTGCATTGTTTTGGTTTATGTTGACATATATTTCATCAATATACTAATTTGAAATTATTAGAAAATAAGAACTTAAATGTAATCAACATAATTCAATAGAAAATAACTGTTAGGTTGTATGTGATAGACGGGTTTCTTTTTGAGTCAATTGAATGTTGGCATGCCACAACAAAGGAAACCGTTGAATAAAACTTTCCCAAAAAATAGTTTAAGAAATACACACGCTATAATCTTTGTAGGTATTATATACCATTGCACAATAACAAAATCTGAAACTATGCTGATTCAAATGTACTGCTACAATTAAAATTGTGTGCAGCAAATCCCGGTCCACATAGACTTATTCAGCTGCATTAGATATAGCTTATTATATTTACATAATTAATAAATGTTTCTTGCATTACATCATATTAATTTTAGTCAAATTTACATTTGTTAATAACTACAATAGATACCTAAATAGGCGATTGTGTTAATCCTACAGTGCAATAATTTTTCAATAATTTTGAAACATGGGGCTTAATACTGAGTGACTGAATATAGGCCTATCTGCAAACTTTCTTCCCACAAACGATTTCTCATTTAACCTATTTTATCTTAACAGATTCTGCAGAAGCTCCTCTTGACATTTTTATTATTATGGATATGCCAACGTGAATGAGGCGCCGAAACAAGACCACCACCAGAGGTTATGATGTGCCCACGAGTTAAGAAGCAGACAATACAAGTCACATTTAAAATGTTTTCGTGATTAATTGTCACTATTAAATAACACAGTCCTTAAGATATTATTAAATGTATTAACTGTTTTGGAGAAAACGGGATTTTACAAAAATGAATAGTATACCTTTGTGTACCAGTTCTCACAAATAATGTGTGTAATAAAACGAGCTTATTATTATTATTGTCACTATTATTATTGACTAATATGTCGACCGTATCTGTCGTGTGTTCATGCAGTTTGTAGTTTGTGCCACTGTGTTCTATGTTCAAATACCCTCCAAATGACGTTTGAAAGATACATTTATATTTAAATTCATTTATTTATTTGTTCGAACTGGAGCAGCATGGAATGTATGACACTGTAACAGAAACTTGGTGATATCTGGACTTTTCAATAAAGTAACGTCTATAATATCTATCCTTCCTTTCAAAATTATTGCATGATTGCTTGTTTACATTCGTAAAGAAATAATAAAAAAAACTCCTCCAGGAAGAAAAAACAGCAACATATCAATGTGTGAGCTGCAGAGTGACCTGGGTCTACAGGTAAGGAGTAAAACTAGAGATGGCATGGTTCCAATAATCTTCCTTGCCACATACAAAGAGCACATGAGGGGCGGGGTCAAATAATACTAAATAACTCCATATTACGTCAGAACAAAATAAATAACATTTTGAAAGTCCAACACAACACAAGCTGGTTAGGTCTTTGGCTGGATATCCAGACCCTACTTGTTTAAAGCTTGTATCTCAAAAAACCCTGCTCACGATTCCTATAAGGATACTTCCACAAGTGCAACAAAATGCAAAACATTATTCAAATGCAGATAAATAAAAAACGAACAAATTCACATTAAAAGAATACTATTAAATTTGTTCATAAACCCTGTTTGATTTTTGTTTTTAGAAACAAGTTGAAGATAAAATAGGTCTGTGGATGTGCCCCCGCGCGTGTCGTCTCAGATAATATGACTGTGTGGAACAATAACACTATAGAGAATAGAGACATTTCAAGCAAGAGGAATTAGTCTACTTTCCTATGCTACTTCACACATTAAACCATATCAAATAACAAACGTAAAATAAACAAGAGAAGGTGAAAAGGCTACTGAAGAAAAGAAGAAACAAAGCGGTGGTGGTTCTGTAGGTAAGACAATAGGGCGGAGTGATCCGGGCTGCATCCCGGCTACAGATGCGTCAGTTTGGGCGCTTCCTGAATTCTTCCCTGAGAGTAATGCGGCGTAAGGTCTGTATACGTAGGGTTCGGATCACACACTCCGTGATGGCGACTACTGCCCATAGTGATTGCTCCATTGTAGTCCATGTTTGCGGACGGCGGGTGCGAGAGGTGAGTCAGGCCGAAAATGGAGGCCCCGTTGTTGGGCATTGAATCGATATAACTTCCACCTACATACACAGGGCTGCCCTGCTGTAAGTGAGTCCCATAGCTACCATTGCTATGGAGAGGATGCGCGTCATACTCGGGCGTGGCCGAACCGCCAGTCCCGGGATACCTCTTTTGAGAGGGCGGGCAGTTGTTTAGGGAGCTGTTCAAGGAAGTGGGATATGACGTGGGCATACCATATGCATTATGAGGGGGCTTATTGTAAGACGTTGGCGACTGGGACTCATAAGAGACACTATTAACCAGAGAATGCATAGAGTTGAGGTATCCTCCACCACCACCACCACCGGGGGATGGACCGAGAGGGCTCCGAGGGGACTGTCCCCCTGGAGACGGCATCATGCCACACCCTTTCTGATCCTTTTTATACTTCATCCTGCGGTTCTGGAACCAGATCTTAATCTGCCTCTCTGTCAGGTTGAGCAGGTTAGCCATCTCGACCCTGCGGGGTCTGCAGAGATAGCGGTTAAAGTGGAACTCTTTCTCTAGTTCCACCAGTTGTGCGCTGGTATAAGCCGTCCGGGCTCTCTTCGACGCTGCTGACCCTCCCGGAGGACTCTTGTCTCCAGGGCAACTCTCAACTGCGCGGAAGAGGAAAAGGAAGACCGTCAATCAGTAACCAACCACAGCAGCAAGAACAAGACCTACAGTGACAAGATAGATATAGCTGATTTCACAAGTTTCTCCGCATTAACGTAAAAATGCACATATAATTCAGAAGTTTACAAATGCAGATAAATCAGATAGGACCCCAACGAGACTGGGACGAGACTAATGCCATTAGACATATCAGTTAGGGTTAGGGTGACAAGCAAGTATCCAAAAGCCCAACAAATTTGGGTCGTTGTGTTTGGGGTGACATTTATCGGTGTTTCGGTCTAGACTTATAGAAACTAAAGATTAGGTAGAATTCTAGGCTGTGGGGAGCGTAAATAAAAGTGTATGAAGGACTATGAAAACGAAAGATTAGGTAGGGTTGAAGGCTAAGGCTCATTCAAATTGATATAGTCTACATAGATTATTCTAATATTTCATGTTGGAGTTTTTTGAAGCATTTCGACAGGTACTTACACATTTGAGCATACAAGCAATAGAATGAAATGCAATGAGATGTCCCGATCCGAGAACCCTTTGAATAACCCCTTTAACTTCTATTTAAAGATATTTTTGGTTCCACATTTAACCCTTTTCACAGAGGATTCTACGTGGAACCCAAAATGGTTATATTTGGAACCAAAATGGTTCTCCCGGGAACCATAAATCGTTCTCATTCGGGGAAAGAGTGGTATGGGTTCAGTATAGGGTGGATACTCTGAAGTTCGCCATGCCTTCTACGAGTCTCACCTTGCTAAATGGCAAGGGCTCAGCCGCTGCACAGGAAGGTGTTGGTCTAGTTACCGTTTGTGGCAGACTGCCAACACCTAATAAGTTTCACTACTAGCTACTGTACAGTCAGCCAGACGCTGGGCGAGAGGAATGCAGCATGACATAATGTTACAAGTTAGCTTTTTTAATAAATGGGGGAAGAACTATTTTCACCATCTCAGTTTCAGAAACTATGCTATATTCATTCTTACAGCTACACGAAAAATGCTATACCCATGCTATTCTCCATGCAATCGTAATTTTCTAAATAAAAAGGCTTAACATTGTATGTGCGTAAAATTCGTCAAACGGCAGTAATAAACGATTTTTATCGTAATATTTAGGCTAATGTATGAAACAGTCCCTTTGGCCTTAGTCTGGACATAATCGTGATAAATGTTATTCAGTAGACCTTCTGGATGCCTTGATGCCCCCCTTCTTTCTTTTCTCACCAAATATATTCCCAAAAGTTGGACATAAATAGGCCTACTGGCCTAAGGAGACAATATGATTTGGTAAGGCTATGGGAATGTAATAATCTTTGAACTTTGGGTTACATCTTTGGTAAACAAATCCGAGCTCTTGATCTCGCCTCTAATCAAAACAAGTAAATTGGAACAACTGTTTAGCGTGTTTGTTTCTTGTCCTACACGAAGCGGTTGTGTGATCAGGGTCAATATGTGATGTTTATTCAAGCAACATGTCAACGCTAGAGCATACGGACAACAAATGGCGGAGCAAAGCCAAGAGGAAAACAGGGCTACTTTATAAAATAAGGTTCGTGCCATAATACTAAAAACACGTCGAAGTAACGATGGAAAATAACTCATCTGCAAATGGAATGCATAATTGTGGGGAGAAGCCTACTGACATAAAAAGAGGGTGTGAACAATAGACCTGCTAAAACAGGATAGACACTAAAGATTATCAAAATTGAGTAAGTATGCATAATAGATCATCAGGCATGCATCATAATGGTTAAATTATACTTCGCAATTTGTTTAAGGAAATCTTTCAGAATTGACATATATGTGCATTTTCTGTAGGCCTAACTTTAACGTTGGTCGTTTCCTCTGAGGAAAATATCTCGGGAAACTCGGGGGCATGTAGTCAACTGTTTTATGTTATGTATCAGTAATGGATTACATAACTACGTATTTAAGTACGAATAATGAGGTTTATTTTATCAGTTTTTTCAAGTGGAGGTCTATAGGTAGGTCATATACCTGAGCTGGAGCTACTGTTTTTAGGCTTCTGGTTCTGACGGGACTCCTTCATCCATGGGAATATGTTCTTGCGGGTGGTGGAGGTCGGCGAGCCATGCACAGAACTCTTTGAGTTGGGTTGACTGGGGCCGTTGCTCGTGTTCTGGTTGAGAGAGCCAGGGGACTGGGAAGGGGGTTGCGGGACAGACACCGACACCTGCGGTTGATTGTTTTCGATGAGGACGGGTGGCTGCGCCGCCTGGATGGCAGTGCTCCTATCGCAGCTCTCCGCCATCTCCCCCGGCTTCTGCATGGTGACCGAGCCGTCTGGGGACTGCAAGGAGCAGGCGGGTCGATGGTACTCACTTTCCACATGAGAGGCTCGGGGATATTGGACCTGATTGGCATCATAACTGAAGCCATTTGCGCTTTGATACGGGTAGCCACTGTAAATTGCAGAGCTGTCGTAGTAGGTTGCCTTTTGCATCTCGCCGTTTCCCAATATTTATTTCAAAAACTGACAGGGTCTTGACACCCTTGTAGAATAACATTGGCCCTTGGTCACGTGACGCCTCTTCGCCAATGGCCTCCTTGGGTGAACCTAGGGTTACAAGAAGCACGGTGAGGAGAAGAAATGGTGGCGATCCATCTTACTTTTCAATACAGGGCTGACACCGGAGACTATGGAGGCAAAATAGGGGCAACAGTTCTTTGGCTATTATCGTTTACCTTATGGTTAACAACACACCGCACAAAGACATGCACAAACCTCATATCACCATCTGCACTTATGCCAACTGCATCAACATAAATAAGCCAACGAGTATGAAAACATAATTCTTAACTGTGTCATGGTAATATTTATGCCAAAATAAAATAAAAAACCAACACTAAATAACAGGCCTTTTTGTGAACTTGGCCTAAAGATATGTGTTCTTAAGTTTTAATTAAGCTTCTTTATATTACATGTATTAATATTATTATTATTATCATCATCATTATTATTATAATTATGGGGAAAATTGCTCCTCAAATCTACAATAGTTTCGGTACAGAATATGCCTATATTTTTCCCAGGTTGTTAATGTCTTAAAAGTACATTTCTCTTCGCGGAGCAGGCTCCTTCTCAACGCGTTGTGCTTTAGCCTACCCCAGCCAAGACACCTGGCTAAAAGCATAAACAATCACATTCCCCAGTTTTTTGCTGCATGTGTTTGTGGAACTGAGATGGATGAAAGGGCCAGGAGAAAACCTGAAAAACAGGGTGGGCATCCGCGCATCTCCATGACCAAGACGTGAACTTCCCTCGCAGGCCCATAATAATGGTTCCTGTCGGTGCTGTCGACCTGGGCGCCCATCCCAGTGATGTATGGGGGTCACTAGGCCGAGACGGCGCACTGCAGACATCGGCCCGGTGAAATGCCAGGCTACCGGTGTTTTGTTTGATATACAGGGAAAAAGAGATCTGGGATGTAGCCTTTAACTATAGGCGTACTACTGACCTACTCAAAGTAAGGTAGCCATTGTGGATCCAATGAGAAGGGATATCAAACTTATGTTAGTCGTTTATACAAACTAGATAAAATTAGAAGCTATTAAAAACTATTCTGTTGAATGGATAGGTAAATTCTTCGAGATATATTGTGGGCAATTGGGTACAACACAATATTAAAAATGTAATAGTATTTCGTTAGAGTGGTCCACATTTGTGAAGCATTGGAGACGGAAGAAAACGTTAAGGCTGTTATCACAGCCTCTCAAACTTCACCCTGTCACACAAAACAAATGTTGTGTGTAATCCAAAAAAGCACAGATTTAAGATAAAAAACGTAATTCGATACAGCAGTATTATGAAAAACAAACAACTTCATGTAACGGTAGCCCCCTAAAGGAATATGAGACGTGTAGTCTATTGTGTATGAAAACAAGCATTTTATTGCCTGGTTATGACAATTCAAAATATTGTAAATCTAAATACATTTCTGAAATTGGTTTTCGAAGAGCTTTGTGACTCAAAAACAATATGCGGGGCCTTATATTCGATTACTACAACATACAACAATGAGTAATATTAATAACAGTGATACTAATAAACCAATTACGTCAACAATAAACAATAATACAAAAATCTTAATTTGGCTTATATAATAAATAGTAGATTTTAGCTAACTTTAACTAGGCCTACGGCACGTTGAACCATAATGCACCACGATAAGCAAAACATTTTTAAAAAACAAAAACAAATTTAGCCTCCAACACACACCGGACTAAAAATGAACACAACATCCTATCACCACATCAGCTCTAAAAGCATTACTCTGGAGAACATATCAGAAAGTTTTTGATGCATTTCCAAAATAAATAGTCTGGTTGAAAAAAAGAAAAAAGGAAGACACGGCAGTAAAGAGAAGACAGAGAGAAGACAGACTCGAGCCTACGAATGCTCAGTCCCTGCTCCGGGCGAGAGAGAAATCTGGCTGCCTGTGTGAACTCTTCCTGAACCGAGATGTAAGTCATATGGTGATAAATCACCGCGCGACACAAACTCCTTCATTTACAACTGAGAGAGAGACTATTTCTGGCCTGCTTACCGTGTCCTCTGACGACGAATGCAGACCACAACGCAATATTTTCTCATTCAGCGACGAAATCGATCAAAACAGTAGTCCAGAGAAAAAGTTTAGGCAAAGCGAGCAAGGGTTGAAGTAGCAACAACCGACTACGCCTAGCACTTACAAGACTCATCAGCCAAACATAAAAAGCGAAGAGGCGAAGGGTTCTGTGTACAGAAGAAACGAAATCCTTTTTCTGTTGGACGTGGATAGGTATACCGAGATTACGAAAGCAGGCGTGAGCACTCGGGTCGCCCAGATAAGCGCTATCTGCCCTCACGGTTGAACTTATCACATGCAAGAGCAGTGCCCATGCCTCATACCAAAATTAAACCTAGCTAGGGCTATGCTGAACTATGTGTTCGTGCAGACATCACCAGACCAGTGAACTCCCCCGAAACATAGCGTCACCATAGACAAGAACAATTATGCAAATGAACTAGCGCCTTGGACACAGAAAGCCACTTCAAATCTTGCCTCTCCTCCCCCACTTGATAAAGTAGTAGTCTATGTTTTTACAAAAAACATAAACACCCCGTATCCGGTTTTTGTTTTATGACATTAGGTGTTATTTATTAAACACAGACTCGAATAATGACCACATGATAAGTTGAGATATTACCCGGGTAAAGCAGAGCAGATGATAACCGCGCATTACCATTACTATAAGAGCCATGAAGGGCGTCCATCCCCAACTTAATCATTAACCAACATTTTTGCATTGTGTTTAGCACATCAATACTATCATTGTGAAACGGAGCTGGGAATTTTGGGTGTTAACAAAATTCTAAAAATATCAAATATGTGGAGGAATACGAATGGTTTGAAAATAAATAAACTGTGCTTTTATGAACTGGAGATGCCGAGGATTAAAGCCTTGACTGGGAAGAACCAAGGGAAAGACCCACATCGTGAGAAACATTGACAGAAGGTACACCTACAAAAGGGAAAACAGAGGAAGGAGAGTAGATGAGCAGGGGGAGAGAGATACCGAGACCAAGGGGGAATCCCTAAGCGAAGTGTGTCGTTTGCAGCCAAAGCAAAAATGTATGTCCTCTCGCATCTCTATGCAGTAAAGGCGTCCAGAGCACTGCTTCTCATGCCGTCTGGGGCCGCAGGATGGTTGGATGTAAGGACTGATTCAGCAACACAATAAAAAGGTAGAACATGGAAGACGTGGGAGGGTGAGTGGGACAAAAATTCACGCGTGAGGATTTTTTTTGTGCAAACGTTGCCTTTTTTTTCAAAGCAGATTAGTGACTTGGTATAATTATTTACTCCTTTGTGTTTTTAGGAAATGCTGAGTCGTGATTTTGCTTTAATTCCGTCTCTAGCTACGGGGTTAGATGTCATGGACACAAGGAACATAGCTGGTTGATGTTAATACAAAAAGTACGAACACAAACCATAAACAATGTTGGGAGTAGGCCTACAATTTTGATAACTGTACAGCAAGTGTAGTTTAAAGCCCACGCCGAGGCAGATGGTCTTAACAGAAATTTAGTTTTGAATGGAGCAAGGTCCCGCTCCAAAAATAGCGATTCTCCGTTTCGTTTTTATAGTGACAAATTACAGCACGATACTTATACGGAAGATAACGAATTATTCCTCTCGGGCGTTTCATATCACCGCTACAAACTGTGAAGTGTAGAAACTATGGATGTGTGTGTACACGCCGGTGCGTGAGTATGTTGGAGTAGCCTACATGCGTGTGTGCTACTTATAAGAATTTAATAAGTACGTATATAAATAATGTGGACTTACCGAATCTCGTGAACACAGTAGTATGGTAGGGATTTATTTTGGTAGATTTCTGGAAAAAAAATGTTAATGAACGTTACGTTAGCCAAACTGTTTTTCCCAAATAAACCTGAAGATCCAAAATTCTAGCAAACGCTGAAATGGGAAGTTCATATTCATATAGATATGAAAAAATGTTGTGCTACATTAGCGTACTACCATATTAGTAGAAGCGAGTTATGACAACGTTAAGTTACAACCCATCAATTCATGCAATCCACTGTATTAGGGTTAGACTAATTAATATGTAAAAACACACCGTATTAACATTCAAAATAAGTCCAGCAAATTGACAAAATGTGGATAATAGAGACGTAGCATTTTAAGTCATTTGAACATATCCTGCACGTGTTGTTGCTGTGGCTAAATGTTAATATTATATCATATTGTTATCCTATGTGTGTTGTGCAAGGAACATAAACATAATTATAGAAATGCGTAATATCTACCCACATTCACACACATAGGCTTATTTATAGTTGAATAACATTTGATCTTAATTATCCCAAATTTTGTTTGAAGAAGAAAGAACACATCTCAAAATCAACAATCAGATTTCTTCATACAATTAAAAAACGAACCAGGAAAACAAGAAGAATCTAGCTTTTCTGTTTTTGTGTCTATTTTTTCCCACTTGGATCAAAAAGTCATTAGCTCTCGCGCAACGGCTGCCCCAAGTCCCTGCGCCCATAAATCACACGCAAGCGCCATGACCTCAGCGCGGCCGCGCGGTCCTGGATGGCACTCAGTCTTCCATTATATCCTCGTTTCCCTGGCGGAGCAGCACAACCCCACAGCTTTTCTTTACTTTTGATGTACCTCAATTTGATTTATCCTTTATAGAAACCCTGCGTATAACACCACACATTTATAGGGAACGAAATTACACCATGAGCAGGACGTCATGGCAGCTTTCAACACAGTTTATTTGTTTTCTTCTTACCAATAGACATTAAACTGGTTGGTTTTATTTACAAACGGCTATGTAGGCCAACTGCAAATTTGATGTATCTGTGTTAATGGCTGCCGAATTTGCAAATAGCTTTATTGAAGAAAAAAAGTAATGGTAGCATGCTGAGTTTGTGGATCAAAATAAAACTGAAAATAAAAATACTACTTTGTTGTGACATCCATAGACATCAATGGTATTAGGCTACTCCATAGTATGGGGAATTGTTGTGTGGACATGAAGGCAAGCAAATATGTTCTCAAAGTAAAGTACATATCTTAGTACTGAAGTTATGTTTCATGTCATTCATGTATGTAGCCTGATGAACATTTAAAAAAGAAACGTGACAAACTATCATCACACTTTTTAAAGATATTCCATTCCTAATTTTCCATCCAGGCAAAACCACTGAGTCTTTTTTTACTGACCTCTGCCTCGCGTGGCAATAACTCGCGACAGTAATGAACAATCGGCGGAAATACCTCAAAATATAATCCATCCTCCCCAAGCACAAGCTTTAACTCTGTCCGCGTGGAAAAACATATCCGTCCGTGACAGCCGTTTAATACCATCCAAGTCAGAACCCCGTTCTATCTGTCCCTCTTTCTCTCCTCCGCAAAAGTCTACAAAGCCCCGACTCCACTCACAGAAAATGGGGGGACGCGCGTAATCAGCATCGTATGGCCAGACCCGGACTCCGGTTCTTTCCCCAGTGCCATAACGCCGCGCCGTATTATGCGCCCAGCACACGTGACACAACGTCAACTTAAACCCTTTTTATTTCTGCCGGTGAATCATTAATGGAGGCAGTCATTGCCCCTGAGAAGAAACGGATCACTTTCGAAGGAGAAAAGAGGTTTACATGACACTGCAATGTATCTGTCGATGGGACAGGTCTCTCACAGCGCGGTTCTCCTCGCCTCTGATGCCTAAGAGTGTGGGTTCTGTCGTGTGTTCAGTTTCAGAGACTTGCATCTTCAATGCAAATTAGCGTGAACAGACAGCGCTAATCCAGATGTAGGCTAATATACTACAGTTACTCAGTATGGTTTCTAGCAGAGCAAGGGAATTGTTTGACGCTGTGGTGCGACAAATCGCACTATGCGAAATAGAGAGGGCTTTTTCCCCTCTAGGAAGACCTTTACGAGTGGTGGATTGAACACTCATATAGTCTCCCTTTCGTTTCATAGAGCGATATGGCTGGGGCTATTGTATGCAGAGTGGGCAGCAGCGGCACTTAATATCGCACCCACTCCATTATAGATCACCCCGCATCCCCGAGCCACAACTACTTACTTACCCACTCATGAGTCAGTCAATAGCCTACTGTTTGCTGGATGGAAATTACATGTCTCATAGTTACCTGTCCGAACACTGCGTAAAGGTGAGCATCCCGATAGCCAAGAGTGTGTGTCACTCAGTGCTGATCTGAGCTGAGTAGAGAAGTGCATGAGTGAGCTCAAGGAGCAGGTTCTTTAACCCCTCCAGTCAATGGAGGGACCCTCCATTCAACCTGCAGCTCTTACGTATTTCATACCAACAGTTGAGTGATGCTGGGAATTATATAGGTTTATGCTGAGTGCATACCCGAATCCTAGTATCGAGAGAGGCAAGAAACAGGCACTAACATGAAAACTAGTCTACTTTTCGTGAAAACGTAGGAGAAGAGGGCTAAAGGACAGTAGGCTAATTTACTTTGAATTAATTTTCTATTACAATGCGTAATGGACACACAACGTATTTAGCGTGGCCCGCTAAGCTACATGATATCGTTTAGACTTCCAGGGTATTGGGTACAGCCTAAACCATGGCCGGAAGAGCCGCCCTTCTCTCGGCACCGTTTGGCGCTTGTTTTCTGTCAACACTAAGCAGCGGGCGTGGAAATGTTCCACCATAACTATTAATCACTCCAAGCGGACATGGACCGCATCCCACTCCCACACCACCCTTTGTCTTCTAAAACTACAACTTGAGCCGTTTAAACTTTTAAAAATCAGAGCAGGAGGAGACAATCTCTTATCAGCTTACCTTTCAGACCAGTGTGAAGAGGTTTAGGAGTGAACAGGCTCAAGATTTGTGTTTGTGTTAGAATTAGCCTATTGGTGAATTTAATGTATACATTATATTCTTGTTTTATTTTTGAAGAGGTGACGACACTAATTACTTTGAATTATTCAAGAGTTAAGTCTTTATTTTGGGGCAAATGTTGGTGATATATTTATGTGATTGATATCTTTATCTGGATTTCTAGTTTGTCCAGATTTGCATAGGTCTACCACTCCACGAGCGCCGGGCAACGTCGGAGAGCATCTGTGGCTTGAGCGGACGGTGGACGGAAAACAGACCCCCTCTCCCACGCCTTTCGCCACCGCACCTGAACTTTTCCCTGACCCAAACCGATGCACCGAAAATCTAGTGTGAAGATATTTGCGGTCAAAAACAAGGAGAGGATAACCAATTAAGAGGTATACCTCCTTTCTCAGCTGGGAAGGTTTAGGATACTTTTTGGGATGGGTATTTGTTATTTTCAGCAGTTTATTATCCTTGATTTTGTTAGTCTTTGTTAACACTTTATTTCCAAGCTGGTCGTATACATTAGCCGTAGACTGCTTCGCGTTTGGATGTACGCCAGACGGCGGTACATATCTCCCAGCAATGTTGACATTTGGAACTCTTAACAGCAAGGCTTGGGTTACGGATACACTCAGTGGAAGATAACCCTTTCTCAGGGGTTTACATCGGCCAACATCAAGGCTAATTCGAAATTCGACGCCCTAAGTGAGCTTGGCGTCCATGCTTAGACGGGAAAGACTCAGATCTGGTGGTTTGTGTCAGTATATGTTGTAAAAAAAAAGGATATTAATATTACATTTCTGTTGTGATTCTTTTTTAATGTATTTCGAGGTTTTTGCAGGTTAACGTTAAATCAGTTCAAAGTAGGCTTTAAACGCAGAAAACAAAATGTATTTATCAGACACCAAACAATAACAACAGAGAAAAACAATGATAATAACAATCAAAATAATACTACATAATACGTATTATTATTAATGAAACATTTAATTTAATTGTAAATTAGGTACACCTTTCATTTTTTACTTATTTATAGACCTGTGCATATTACAACTTTTTATTTAGGATCCTACATTAAACTTCAATACCAGGCTATAGCCTGAAGTCAGTCTTTGGGGGAGAGAATGATTATCTGTTAATGTTTAACTTAGTTCTTGATTGTTCTTTGTGTCTTCTCTCATTGAGGCGCTCTTTCAGCAATGTGGACAACTCATTCATGCACAATAGCCTACTTATATTTTGCATGTGGCTTACAGGACGAGACTTAAAACACAAATGCGCATAAAAATGGGCATAAACTGTATTTTCTTTTACAAAAAGTTGGTGAATGACAGATTAAGAATGAATGCATTGTTTTTATGAAAATTTCTAAACTTCATTAAACCCAAAATAAATGTGTTTTGTGTCAAGAAAATACAACTAAAAGCCTGTGACAGATTATTTTATGTGTGAATAAACATGTTATTTTCCTCGCTCAATCTTGTTATCACATATGTGCAATGCCAATATACACTTGGGTCGAATTAATTATACCGTTTCTTTTCAATTACCTTATTTATGGTCAGTTAACAAAATGGCATTTCTGGGCTCCAGACCCTTGAATGTAAGCGGTGTAATGAGCGCACAATAATTATTAGTGGATGTCTTTGTCAAACTCAGCAGTTTTATATCAACGGGATAGCACAGCGTTTATATAATTAACTTATTTTCCAGTTGTATGAGCTTCTCAACGTTTATGCCACGTTGCAATTTCATAGATTTTTTTTCAATATTTTGCGGGTACATTTGCCAAGAAATGTAATATTATGGAAAAGTACAGATGTCATGTAGAAGTTTAAAAATGTCCACATGATGCGCTTTGTTTCAAACTAAATACTGCCTGGCTGCGCGCCTTGAACCCGAGTTGAATGTCATGTCTTACCATATAACTGAATCAGCACAGAATATTTTTCGACCTCCATCTTTACATGACAAATATTCAAATTCTAGGTAACATTTAGAAATGTGTTGTTTATACATTTTCAAATGGATTTTTCGCTAACGGTTACGCAATGATTTAACGCAAAGGAGAAACACAACTTACTTAAGAAATAAAAATCAAATTCTACTCACAATCAGATACGAAACCAGGAAACTGACGGAAAGAAGCGTGGGCTTAGCAGAGTTGAGAATATTTGATTCGTGCTCCGCGGAGGATCACTTCAAATGAAAATTCTGCCGATTTTCATATCTATTTTCGACCCGCGGGCATTCATTATTGAATAAGTCACGTGAGAGAGCATATAAAAAATGTAGTACATTGGGAGTGACCTCTAGTCGGGTATTAAATGAGCTCAAATGTCTAATTTAACTATCTCGACATCATGAGAGACTGTGTAAAACCTGTGCCAATCATCCAAAATGCCAATTTCTACATTCCAAATCTGCGCCAAATGCTGGCACAGAAAAGGCTTACACCCTAGTTGGCAAGATCATTTGTGTAATTATATATGTTTTTATTTAATTGCACTTGTATCCACTTCAAGCTCAGATGGAGTTTGCAAAGTTGTAGGCCTATTACGCATTCCATTCCAGCTGTGCGCAATGACATTTGATAAAATACTCCGACTGTTATGCACTTGCTAGAACCTTCCACTTAGGCCTACATTATATAATGAAACATAGGATGAGTCACTGATGTTTGTAAAGTACAATACCCTAGATTAAACATGCTTCTGACGGAGAACAATAACAATGTCCTTTGATTTAATTTGGGTAACATATCCACTCGAAAATAAGAGAATTCATAGCCGACTCCATTCAATTTACTATAATAACGTCGGACCTTTACATAGGCTAACTAGATCCCTGTTACATAAACCTTAAATGTCTTTTTAACAGATATAAGCGTGGTCCATCACAATCTTTCCCTTTGCCATGATCTGGCAAAAGTGTTAGTTTGACGAATAGCACCGGAGACGACTTTGAATCAACATCACCATTGCACACCTATACGCCATTTTGTTTCCTCATTGTCTCGTGGGCAAATAAAAAACCCCAAAAAGCCACCGAAGTCTGGACATTGTGTGTATCGTAAGGTCAGGGGTCACACGGAGTGCTCTAAGTCGATGATTGGCCAGATACTACTGTGTCCTCTAGTTGAACCTTTCGATTGTTTGGATGTAGCAGGTAGTGGCCAACACTCATGCTGGCGCACTGGTATTTTAAGAGAAATGCACAGTGTGGTTATAATTTGAAATAGGTAGAATATATCTCTATGGCTATACGTATAGTCGGGGTTCATGTTCACTCAGAAAAAAGGAACCCTTTAATTCTACGTAGAACCCTCACAAAAATTATTCAGCCAGAAAATAAAAAATAGCTGCCCATATATGGTGGACATCCAAATAACCATTTTGGAACATTTTTCAGTGTTTTAACACTGTGATATCACCCTGCTAATTAACAGATTATCAACTCACATGCCCATACTATTAATTTTTAACTGTGTTAACTATCAATTTAGGCCAAATAATGTAACAGAGACACCAGTTACTAAAACTGCCTAGCTGAGTAGCAGTTTCTACCACCTTTTGGGAGTTCTCACAAACAAAAAAGTGTACCAAACTGTTATCAGGCTGCCCCGGTACGGGGAACCATTTTTGGGCTCCAGGTATGCTTTTTGGAATTTATTGTTTCCTGGTTTGTACTTTTTGGTTCTACGCAGAAACATGCTCAAAAGAGGCCTCAAAAGAAGCCTTTTGAGCTTGTAGGAATATCGAAATACATTGATAGTGGATCGACAAACCAATATTCAAGGCCTAGTTGTAATAAAGTTTTTTCTGAGAAACCAGATAACCAACCACACAACTTGAAACGCATTCTATCAAAATTACGTAAGAAATATACTCTGTAAGAAGATCAAGTGAATTGTCCACATCATGCATGAACATACGAAACACTGCTAGCTGAAAGGATAGCTAATTCAAAGGAATTGCCCCTATTTGAGAATAGTGTAAAGTATTTTTTTTAAATAATAGAAAGTATAGCTTTGTTATTTTATAACTTTAAAGGAACAAGCAAGCATCCACATGCAACAGGTAAGAGATATTGTTACCATGCGAATTTTGCTCAATGCATATTACTTAGAAATGTATTACAATCTAATTCCCAAACCAATATCAGCCATATATTGAAGTACATATTTATTTCACGGGGGGAGTTTCTTGCATGGGCCTAAACTACATTACAATGTTACAACGTCAATTAATCAGACAACATATACAAATATTCACAGTTTAGATCACAACACAAAATTGTGAGACACTATCACAGATAAAACTAGTTAACACTTCAACACGAACAAACAAACAAAAAGGGATGCCTTTTTTAAAAGACATAATTGATTCAATATTGTGCCTTCCTATGATTTTTCCATTTACATTAGGGTTGAAAGACACCTGGACATTACACGACTTGATAACACATTCAACAGTAAACCAACTCACACACACGAGCTAAATCCTAACTCTGACCCAACCCCATCCTAAAACAGCTGATAGCTCGCTGGTGGGCTTTCCTAAAACATAGTCTTTCTTTCAAGTATATTAGAACTTTCCATGAGAAACAACAAAAACATTGCATAGAGGAAAAAGAAAAATGAGGTCTCATGTCTCTGTTCTCATTCGCTTTCTTTTTATTCTATGCAATGAGAAGTATACATATTGTCCAAAGTCCTGCGGTGCATTTGAATGTGCGTAATTCTTCTGTCTCAATAAACAAATACATACATTTGAGGTGCCTTCTTGGGCAGCAAGTGACGGATTTCGAGCTAAAAAAAATGAGAAGAGAGCGAACACACGAAGAGAGGAGGATGAGAGCGGACAAGAAGGACGCGTCAGGCCCAACGTCCTAGGGACGGGGTTAATACTGTGGGGGACATACTCGAGAATCGGTCCACAAAATTCCGTTGCTGTGTTCTGTTTGCCTTTCTCAGTCTGTTGTTTTTTTGGCGCGAGGGTTCCATCACTATAGGTTCGAAGCGCACGGCGTGGGAACGAGCTGCTGGTGCGTGCCTGTTTTGATATGCTGCTGTTGCTGCTGCTGCTGGGCTCCGGAAGACGAAGATGAGCTTGCGGAGCGAATCTTGGTGTTCGGCAGCTTGTGATCTTTCTTCCACTTCATCCTTCTGTTCTGGAACCAAATCTTCACTTGACGTTCGGACAGGCACATCGTGTGTGCAATCTCCACGCGCCTGCGTCTGGTCAGGTAGCGGTTGAAGTGGAATTCTTTCTCTAGCTCAAGAGCCTGTTGGCGGGTGTAGGCAGTGCGGGACCTCTTGGGCACTCCTCCATTGTAACTAGCATTGACTGGAGAAAAGCAAGCACACACACATATAAGCAAGCAGGTGTTACTGCCACATTAAGCACGATGGTCCAAACACTGACACTCTCCACTGGGCACATTACAAATGTTGTTCTCCATAAAAGCATGTTGGTAGGCTAATGGGAGAATAAAGCTTACGATGTTTTGTGGGGGCTTAGCCTCCTCCATTTCTGTTGCGTTGAATGACCATAATTTGGAGACGCCATGTGTGCAAACACTCGTATCCAGGGACAAATCAAGCCTTAGAAAATGATTTACAAAATCAGCGGGGTTGGATATTACAGTTTGGCTGTGGTCCAGCCGTGGAGGTAGCATAGTTTGGGTTAAAAAGCAACAAAGACACATGGCCCTGGCAGACAAACACAGGCAATAAAATTTACGAGGGTTCTTAATTACCGACCCCGCTGCTCGATGGTCGTAAATTTCCGTTGCAAGGGGTGATACTAGTGCTGCCTCAATGGGCGTGCATACGTTCCAGTGGTGGCTTGCTCAATTGTTCCGGTATTTAAACGTGGCGATAACTCACCGGTGTTAACGTGGACCTTCTTCATCCAGGGATAGACCACCGGTTCCTTGCCCTTCTGTGCGCTGGGATACGACTCAGCCGCGAGGCTGCAATCTTTGCTGACGTCCGCCACCGCACCACTGACTGGGACTGGGTTGAGGCGAGGGCCATGGTTCTGGCCAACGGGCTGAGGTTGTGCGTGATGTCTGTCGGTGAAATCATCAAGCCCGTTGCTGGGAACATTACCGTAGTCGTAGCTCGGTTCTGTGTAGTTTGACCTCGGATACGACGCCTCGTCGTGGTGGGGAAAGCCCGTATCTTTTGGCCGTTCGTAGTACTCAGTAGGGGCGGGGATGTATCCGTTTTGTTGATATTCGTCGCATGGAGGAAAGGAAGGTTCGATATAGTTCGAGTTTATCAAGTACGAACTCATGATCATTAATTTGTGAAGTGCAACAATACTAATTTTTATCGCGCTGTCGTTTTTCTGATCTCCACAAAACCCTCCTACTCTCTATCAAATGTACAAAGTTGTCTGGTCACGTGTAAAGCGCCACCAATCACCAGGTCTCCTGTGGGCATCATGTAAACAGGAACCAATGAAAAGCTTGGCATTGGGAAAATGAACATTGCTCGGAATAGGCTATGTTAGTGTTTTCTTTATGAAATCAAAATAAATAAAGAAAAAAATAATCAAGTCCGTTATTAACACATCAACTAGAGTAAATAAACATTTCATCTAGAATTAACCCGCAGGTTTGTCTTCAGAAAAATATTACATTGGGCTTCTCTAACTGATTAAAATTATGTTTTTTGTTGTTGGGATAAACAAATTATAACAACTGAATTATTATTTTTATTTTGTTGTTTTGGGAAAAATTACATTGGAGTGCCTTTCCAGTCCTCTCCTTTCCTAAATACTTTCCTTTCTTGTCAATTCTGAGTTGGTAATTTCGTGCGTAAAATGTGCATCTGTGCGGTAATAATTTGCGGATTCTAAATGAGATGGAAACTGGTTTTACATAGGTAACTGATACAGAGAGAACTAGGTAATAAGCATTCAAAATCAAGGAGTCAGATGCCTCACTTGATTTGTATTACCAAAAAAGCCAGATACAGTTTAAAATATTTCTGGTGTCCTGTTTTGGAAGTAGAAGATACATTTTCTGTTATTTAACCGCATGACAGTCGGCACTTTACTTCAAAGCAGGTTGCAAAAATGCTAACTTCATGTAGTTTACATATGGCTCATACTATGATGTTACAATATGGTTTTTGAATAGCAGGCCCAAGTGAATCTAATGATTTTGACAAGGCCAACGTTAAGGTCAGAAGAAACAGACGTTTCTTCTTCAGTTTATTATGATGTTAGTAAACGAGAAACAATGCATTTTATTGACAGTAAAAGCAACTCAAAACAAAAGGAAATGATCCACAACACATTTCTACACATATTAACGACTGACTTTCTACAAACCTTGTACTTTTAATTAACAGAGATAGGCCTAAAGGCGTTTATTTTTTAGAATTGTCTGTGAATGACTGTAACTGACCTGTGGCTTGATATTACTACTGCATGTATTATATCATGATTACAACAGCAAAGCACCTATTGCATTACAATAATACTAAAACTAATCGCCATTATCATCATCGCCATAGTAATACTGGTAGTGGAAGTAAAAATTATCAACTTAAACAACTACAAAACCAAACAATGGAATCAAATAGACTCAACGTCATCTACCTAGATTTAAGCTATCCTTGAAAAGGTAACAACCATGAACAATTAAACAATAACTAGTCCTGATTAATCCCACTATGAAAAAAGTGCAACTTTACTGTTATGGTAGAAGCATCCCTGATCGTGTCTCTGCGCCACCAGCGTCTCGTCAACTGCCGTCTTCACGACCTGTTTGTCCTCCATCTCGCTAATCCATGCCGGAGGTGAAAATCTCGAAGAAGCCTCCTCAACCAAACAAGCAACACTACGGAAGGTGTCCACTACCGTACATGTAAAGAAGGCCCAGTGCGTGGTGCCAAGGGGAGGCCAAACTTCGGAAATATTGAAAGCATTCTTTTTTTTCTTTTTCTTTCGTTCCCCCTCTCTATTCGCTCCCCTAAACAGCGATAACTTCTCTCTAACCCTAAAGTGACACCGTTTCCATTTTGTTTCTGATTAATCTTGCCCATTGACAGTCTTTGTTAAACAACAAGGCGTGCCCTTCTCCAAAGAGGCGACATTTTCATATTTGTTAGACGCAATGACCTGAAGTTCACCCCGGACTTGGACTTCGGGTTTCCATGGTCTACTCGACTCTGGGGAGATAACGAAGCACTTAACACGGGTCAGCACCCAATAGCGACCCAAAAATAATAATAAAAAATGTTCAAAACCCAGGATATGGCGTAAAAAGCCATGTAGCCACTGAGGGAATTCTGTGTGTGGTTAGCCTACCGAAATAAAATTTCATTGACTCCTGGTCAGGGTTAGATTTAAAAATCCATAAATATGTACATTTTTTATATCTTTTTGTCATACTGTTATATATATATTGTTGCTTACCTAGGCTCCTGTTTTTTCTGTTCAGAAAAGGACCTGGTGCTAGATCTGTGTAAGACATAAACGATAACAACAACAGTGGGATTTTTATTTTAGTCACAGGCCTATGTCCTACTCATTTTATTCGTCTAAACTTGGTTGGCAGGTGTTAAATGACAATTTAGTGTATTTTGCACCTGCAATTCATTTACAATGACAAGGGAGAATCTTTTATTCAGATGATCTCGCCTCCAACGCATGTAGCCAAGACCACATGGGAGCCTATATATCAACATAATGTGCACGGTAAGAATACCTAACTTGATATGTACATTTACATTCTAAACAGTGTTATATATGTATTATATAAATATGGGCAGGGTTGCCTCTAATCCACTCTCTAGCGCGGTAGTAGGCTAATTCCGAATGAGCGACAGACTAAGGAGTCCGTAATGATTTACAGCCATTTAGCCTACTATTGACTTGTTGCTATAGGCTATTACGGTGTCTCTTGTTTTACTCTGGAAAAGTCCAATTTAGTAAGCGTCTGCAGACCTTTTGCTATAGACAAAGTACATCTTTTTTTCTGTCTATTTAGGAGTTCTGAAACAGCGTGTGTGCGTGACAAACATGATAATACGTTAGGCCTAAAATAATAAATACAGAAATTAACATTCAAACCCTCAAATTCAGTGGTTTACATATTACGGTGGAAGTACTGAAATATTATCAACTGTTGTACACGATTAAAAAAATAGAAATATCTAAGAAATAGGTCTACCAATCTTAAACTGAAAGTTCCATAAGCCTATTCAAACGTTTGTCTGATAAGTATTCCATAGTTAAATTTGTCCCAGGCATGTAAGTTCATTAGCAGAAGAGCAATATGTGATATTATGTTTCAGAAACATTTTTGCGTATATAATACAGTAAATGTAAAGGCTTCTGTGTGAGAAATAAGTGTATTGTCAATTATTTTTCCTTGCCATACACATTGTATCATAATACTGTAGATAAGAAAAGTGCTCTGACAAACTGATCAAATATGACTTGCTGTAAGTTTATTTATTATGATGACCTGGCTGCAGCGTATACGATTCCATCAGCATTCACCAGCTGGTAAAAGTTAAAGGTGATCACTGTTGTTGCAACCACATGAAATGGATATGCTATATATCGAAATAAAGAAGAGATGAGTGGTGTGAAGAAAATTGATGGGTAAAATAATATGAATAATTGCCCAGATCAGAATTTTTCTCAACGGGCAAATGCCGCTACATTCAGTGAGTGTTTTAGGGCCAAGGTTTAAGTTATTCTCATATTTTAAACCACATGGCCTTCGTTAGGTCTGCATTATACCCTTTTGCACAATCAGTTTCAATAAAAGTAGTTAAGATTAAACATACGCAACTCTATTTTCTTAAATACGCAGTTGTTAGAACGCGACGTAACCCAGGGCTTACTGTTTTATAAGATAAAAGTAACTTATTTATGATAAATGCACATCAAGTTATCATATTATTGTTGTAGCTCTTAACTCTGTAAAAACGAATTTAGACCGAATTACTAATAGGCTTGGCTCTTGTATATTTTATGAAAAAATATACAAGAAGATACAAAATATACAAAGAATTACCCATTTGGAAATAAATAGTTCGGGTGAAATCATTATTTCGTGTGCAGTTTGAAAGCAGACACGTTTTTAGGGAAAAGCTATTTAGCCAGTCTTAAAAAAACAATTATATTTATTACAATATAGGGGAAAAATAAAGAAAAAGCATCCTGTTTTAAGTGGAATAAAATAAGAATTGATCTCAAATCCTAGAATTTTTGAAGGAAAATGTAACGCTAATGTTCGTTCTGTTATGCAGATCCATCCACTTTATGGTTAAATGCGGTTTCAAAACCCAATAAAATTTGAACATCGTTGTTTTTGTTTTGGAAAAAAAAAGTTCTAGGAATGTACTGTTTTCATTACAAAAAGGACATACTTTTTAAATAAAAAAATAGGACTTTTGTCCTCAGCATAGGGAGAAAACTCCTAAATGTTTTTTAAGGAGGCCATTTGGGGGGGATGTGGGCATAAACCCATACTCATTACCCTGTGACCCGGGTATGAGAATCAATCCTCAAAATGCTAATTTTGCCCTCGTCCCTAAACATATCAAATGCAATTTATTCAAAGGAAATTCACAAATCAACCACCCTAATAAAATGCCGACCACTCAATCTTGGGGCTGAGGATGGGTGGGGGCCCATTCGCCTAACACGGGGTCACCCAGCTTTCAGGGTTCACCTGGAGTGCACCGTCAAACATATGTAATTCAAAGCTATTCTATCTTTTGTGTGGAGAGTCAAGATCGCTATTATAACGCTGGCATCAGGCCTCAACTGAACAGATGACAGAGACTTGTTCAGCCGGTAAACTTTTGACCCCGATTTTTCCTCCTCTTTCCTCGCTAACTCAAGCACACCAGTCCCACCCCTGCGAGACTGTCCTTCCCGGGTCGAGATTTCAGGATGCTCGGGAAGCAGCAAAATTGATTTGCATTATTTCATTTTTGTTTCAATGTAAGTATTCGAATAGAAATCATACTTAGTGATTTAGTAACAGTACAGGTAAGGCCTGTAATATAATACTGTACACCCAACATGGACCTTGGTTACAATTCACCGCCCTCTGGGGTATAGAACATCTCTAATACAATATGCAAATTATATTATCCATTAGTTTGGATGGAAGCAAGCAAGCCGCCCAAGGAATGCACATGTCCTTCATACTTTTTGGTTAGCGTTTTCACTCTTTGCCTTACATAGGCGGTTTGCTAAAATGCGCCAGTCCCCAAACCCCAAACAAATACTTAATACTATATGCTAATTATATTAACTTTACCGCGATGTTTATTAACGCAAGCAAACCAGCCAAGAGTATGTGTGTGTCTGTGTTTGCGTGTTGTGTTGTGTGTACGTGTGTCTTCCACTCTCAGAGGTTGGCATCGGGTGACCAACCCAGTCAAATGTGTGAGTGTGTGTCTGTGTGAGTGCGTGTTTCTCCCAATCTCAGGAGCTGGCTGCGGGTGACACTGAACTTGGCCTAAAGCGAGCTCTGCTGGTGGCTCCTCGAGGATGCAGATTTATCTTGCTGCTATAGCTGACCTCGCGATGAACCGTGCACAGAGGGCGATGGTTATATTTTTTTCTGCCTACCATTGTCTGCCATGCTGTGCAACGCATAAATGACCACGATTTTTTTTTTTATTGTGTCACAATGGTGTTATTTTCTCCTCAGACTTGACAACGATTTTGGTATAGAACAATGGTTATACCTTCATGTTCTACTCCACAAAACGAACACAAAGTTAAACGTCGTTGCATTGGTTATTTGTTTATAACGTTTTAAGATTACTGGGGGAGAAGTGGGGACGGGAAATATGGTTAGGGTCAATCCACGTTAGATCTGTAGATGATTCTGTGTTTGTATTCAATTGATCTATTAAAGTAAAACGTAATACTTGCAATATAGCTTAATACATTTCTAATAAAGAAATTAAATTCTAATGTATTATTCTGAGGTAAATGTATAGAAATGTTATTCACCACTGACGAAATAAATAATTCCAAACACCATTTTCGAACCACTAAACATTTGATGGAAACCAAATTAAAATTAAAACAGATAGAAAATGGTCTAGATTACCATTTCGGATATTTCCATACATATTTTCGTTTTCTACATACGGTAGGTCCACACATACCTAGCATACCAACCAAACATGGGCAAAGGCTTGCCAGCAATTGCCTATTATTAAATTGTGTAGCCTGACAGTACCTAATAGACCATAACCTTTGCAATTAAGCAAAA
Organism: Esox masquinongy; assembly: GCA_016801175.1. NCBI lineage: Eukaryota > Metazoa > Chordata > Actinopteri > Esociformes > Esocidae > Esox > Esox masquinongy. The sequence continues at coordinate 26,878 of JACXGI010002000.1, read as the reverse complement.
TTAAAACGTGTATAAATACATATGAGCAGCACACAACAACGGACATTGTGAGCATGATGAAACCCATAATCTCGCCGCACGTAGACCGAACCAAAAGGCACATTCTAAACAAAACCACACAAATGAATCCTAACATACACCCTACATACGAATTTATAATGTAAAACACGTTTCACAATCTAAAATAAACTATTGTTAATAGGAAAATGTGTCAGTGCAGACAAAAGTCTCACAAGCTAATGTGACACATTTCATTCTGTTTTGATAAATCAATACTTAGACAGAAATAGACGGACTTCGTCTGTAGGCGAGTGCGCAATCTCAGCCAAAAGGTCAACAAGAAGTGAGAGTGACAATCCAAGAGGTCAACTGAACGTTACAACCCCAAAACCCCAAATGACGTGGTTGAGACGAAATCAAATTGCTTTTCAAATGTGTTCCGGCTTTTCGTCTAACACAGAACAAGTGGAACACAAAAGAAAACCTGGCCAAAGCGACAGCTGCAGAACCAAACAAAGTTTAGAAGTTGTCCTGAGATTCGAAACTTAGCACTTCCACAGTTTAAAAATATAAATTGACCCAAAAGGGGTTGTATGACTCAGCTGAATAGTGTACACAAGCATATTTCCGTTTAACAATGACAATGCAAGACTCATATAGTAGATAAATACATATTAAGAGGCCAAACACCCCTCCTTTTGTAATACAGGAAGTCAAACAACACGAATTCAAAAAGGGACGTTTGTGGGGGTGGAAGTGGACAGAAGCGTAATTATCCCACATGCAAAAATGGATTATGAGTTATACCACAGATGGAGGGAAACAAGTTACACTGGGAAGGAAGCAATTAAATATCCATGAGCCGGACCCAACCCTGGCCAACATCTGCCAAGAGAGACCAGTATTCAACTCAGCACCAACTGACGAATTAGCGTAATAGGCTAATCTAGACAGAGGGTCCGAATACAATTATAATGCTGTTTGAAATAGGGTGCCTGTTCAGAGCCAATGGAATAGAAGGCTACTGGCAATTCGTGGCAACAGAAGCAAAAACTCACCTCCAGACAGAGGCCGTCTCCTTGTGTGCGTCCAGGGCGTAGGGTCCATTGCTAAGCGTTCTGGTAAGCGCGGAGCTGCTGTAACGGTCAAGGAACACTAACAGCCTACAAGAAGAGAGTCAGACGAAGACTCACGTCAGTCCGAATATATGTTATGTGCAATATACTGTCAACTCCCCAAAACCATAAAACTTACTTTAATGGCCACCACGTGATCGTTTATGGCCAGTGAGCCTATCTGGCCTCGCTCTGGATGATTTTTACGATGTAATTCATAGACAAAACCCCCATTCATTTGGCACCCAAATGTCAGGGAGCCGGAACCGGCCTAATAAAGTTTACGACTCGAAGTCGAAATGATTCCCCGAGCTCGAGCATAGGGGAGGCATGAGCCTCTGGAGCTGGTCACTTCAAGACCCGCTTTAGCCCGGAGCGCAGAGGTGAGTAAAGAGAGCGAATATAAATGTATCCGTTTATCTACCTGTTGATTTTCTAGAATAGTGTAACTTTTCAACTTTGTATAGCAAACAGGAGCGTGAAAGGGTTTAGCTGTTCTTTTTTCCAGGGCTGTATAATCCTTAAGCATAGTACTGACTTTATTATTATATTTAGGGGAAAATGGAGCTACAACTTTCCTATAATGTCAGTATTCAACAACAAAAACGTTGGGCAATTCTGAGGCCTAGCCAACAGCGTTTTACGACAAGTCAAGTTAGGACATTTTATAAATACTCATAAAACAAATAATAGATGCCATAATCTGTGTCGTTCCAGTAGAAAGTTTAATTTAATCAGCATCACCCTTAGCCTATAATATTATTTTCAACTTCCAGTCATTCTTTAAAAACATTTACAAAAAGCTTATCACGATGGAGCTATACACTTAAGATGGGATCCATATGGAACCCCTTTACATCCAAAATAGAAAGGGGGGGGGGGTAATTTTAGAAGACAGAAACACATTGTAAGCTGCACCAGGTCAACTTTACAGCAGCTCGTGCAAAACTGTTATAAAGGCGCAGCTACACACACTGGGTCAGAACTGCGATTCTGTCACGTGTTTACAACGCACAACAATCACTTAAGTCTGTCTACAATAACGAACAAGTAATCTGCATTTGATACAATACATTAAACAAATAAATAAATACTTACATTACATATTAAAACAATAGCTATACACAAAAGCAACACAATTTCTTATCAACTCATTCATTAGTCGAGTTTCTATAGGCTAATGTTTTATGAGTGCAATAGGCTACACAACTTTTATTAGGTAGTTAATGAACTTATTTGCTATAACGTTCAGCTTATTCTATTTTGAAAAAGAAATAGCCTTAAGTTAAACAAACATGAATTTCCCATTGTTTTTTCTCTAAGACAAAACTGTACAGAACGTAAGTTTATTTATTTATTACTGACACAAGCATTATCACGTCCAAATAAAAACAAAGAGAAAATGTTCTTTTGACAATGCCAGAGCTTGGACACCTGGATGTTGAGTCCCAAGACATCCTTGGAAAGTTTTTCGCGCTTTTGACTTGACGGGAAGTTCTCCCAAACTTTGTATTCATTTTTTAGTGCTCATCGGGGAACCCAATACATCAGGGGTGGTGGTACCCAATACCCCCGGCCGCTGCCATACTCATGCTTTTCAGTTTATTGTCCTTTTTCCACTTCATCCTGCGGTTCTGGAACCAGATTTTGATCTGGCGTTCTGATAGGCAGAGCGCGTGCGCTATCTCGATCCTCCGTCTTCGGGTCAGGTATCGGTTGAAGTGGAACTCTTTCTCCAGCTCCAGGGTCTGGTAGCGCGTGTAGGCTGTCCTCGCCCTCTTCCCCTCTGGTCCGGTCAGACTGTCTGGTGTTAATACACAGGATGCAACCATGAGCCCACAATCAAAATAGCGACATACAAAATCATGTTTCCTACGCTTGATGCATTGAAATGGCAACAATGTTAGAATATTTATTTTTGTTGTAGTGACGAACATTTTCAAACGCTTTATGCTGGGTTACATCGCAATAATACAAGACATTTGACAATAACCTTTACTGTTTATAAAGAAGAATGTTTACCAACGCGTTATGCGTTCTTTTCACTCACAAACACACACACACACACACACATCTTAAAAAGCAGTCAATTAATTTGCCACTGTATAAAAACTACCATCCAAATCTAGTATTTCGAAAATTATGGCAAAATAAACTTGCGGCACTTCCTGCATATCAGTGTGTTTTCGTGCCACGTTTAGTTATTTTCAATTGCAGGTGAACAGGTGGCGTACACTTCGTAATTACTCCACTTTATTAATCAAATATTAATACTATTGAATACATATTACTATTATTTACCAAATACGCTATTGGTGGAAAAACCCCATAGTTCCGAAAAATGTAAATAAGCATATTTTAAAAATGGCTATACTCACACATTGACATTAATACAAGTAGCATGAAGTGCAAATACAAACATAAACGACAATCTTATCAAAATATAAAGGTATTTTACCATGACTTATGTGCAGTTTTCTCATCCAGGGGTAGATATGAGGCTGGGCACCGTCCGTGACATTTTGGGAAGTTGTCTGAGCGCTTCCCGCGGGCTTCTCTTCCTCGAGGAGGGGGGAGGCTTTTGATACATACTCCCGGTTTAACAGCGTGCCTCCGTTCGAACTCGAGCTTGGGGTTGTGCAGGGGCTTGTTATGGAGTTCTTTATGTTTCGGTGTTGAGGTTGAGGCTCGCTGATCGGAGACGAGCTTGCAACAGACGAGGAGCACGGGAGCGGGTCAGGTGGAGGCGAGAGGGACGCCGTCCCAGTGGCGTTCGCGGGTTGGGTGTACCTGGATGGCTCCACAGAGGATGTTGTTGCAGTCACCGACTGGTTCGGGGAGTAGCCCTGTGCGCGCTCGCTGGCCACAAAGTGTCCGTTACCGCGACCAACAGTGAGGTCCATCCCGTTGTAGCCATAACCGTACCTGCTGGAATGCATGGTTGTTGAGTCCCTGTATTGCTCGTTTGCGGAGCTGTGGTCTCCATAATTATGTAACTGGAAGTCCGCGCCATTGGGATAGCGACCGCAGAATGAGTTTACAAAATAGGAGCTCATTGGTTGACAATTCCAGTATTGTTGTTTAGCGGGTATTTGTTGTTTTTATTTTGGAAAAAATAATAACGTGTGTGCTTGATTTGTGGATCTTGATGGTTTTGCGTGTTCTATAGCACCCTTGCACATGCAATTTATGATGAATTATGGAAATGAGTAGAACATGTACTTGATTCTCTCTTACGTAGGCACCCAAATATGGGGTAGGCCTACGGCTGAGAATCACGTGCTTTTGTTGGCCAGTCGTAAATCCTGTTTGATGACCTCCAGAGGTAAACTCGTGCACAAGTAGGAAATCTGGGTGGGATGTTAGAGGCGCGCGCATGGGAGTGCGCCTAGGCAGGGCGCTAGTGGGTCCGGGTTGTAAGTTTTGGATTGTCGTCTCGCGCCATCCTCTGGCTGAGGTCTGACACTGCCTGTCAAGGTTTTAGAGGCGTGGGCTCAGACCGGGGTCGTTCAGAGGTTAACGACCATTGCGGCAAAAGCATCGGCTTCCCAGACAATACAACAAGAAACGCACTGAATAGTGAATACACTCTTCGAAAAAGATTGTTACAGAAGTGTTCTTCGGCTGGCCCCATAGGATAACAATTCACGGAACCCTCCCTGAAACTGGTTTAACATGGCATCCCAATAGGTTACCGACAGAACCATAATGCTCTTACCTGATATAAAAATAGTAATGGAACCCAAAGGGTGTAATTCAAAGGGTACTCCTTAACGGACAGCCAAAGAACCCCTTTCGAAGACATTTTTTGTGAAGGATGTATATAACCCCTAATACTGAGCACAGAGAATAAAAGAAATTCAGGAGTAAATTATCGTTGGAAATCAAATATAGCATACAGTATACCAAAAAACAAGCATACTGATACTGCAGAAAAAACAACAACAACAAAATTAATATTGTTTATCACCTCATAAGTTAAAGGATTCGTCAAAAATGTTACAATATATTCAATATATTGTAATAATATACTATATATATATATATATATTCTTGAACAGTTTGAATAGTTTGAATCAACCATTAACACTTTCGAAATATACTGATGTACAGAGTGGTCAACCTGAATGTATAAAGCACAATTATTGTAATATTTGAAAGACATTACAAAATGTTTTTTAAACATTAAAACAATTATTTAAAAAGAAGCACTTCATAACAACTATTGCCTGTTTTTTAAAATATATTTTTAAATCGACCGACTATCCACGATGAATAATCTTTAGCAGATATTGCAGCAACAAATATTATCATGAATATTTGTTTTTGGCTCGTTTGAAACTATAGGCTCGTTTGAAACTATTCAAAGTATAAATGAACATAATTAACTTCTTAATATAGGAACATGCAATTGAAAAAAATATAATATATTTATTTTAAGAATGTCTGACAACAAAAGTGAATGAACAGGATGTTTTTTGTTTGGGAATGTTATTATTTTCACATGGACATAATGCCTGCCTATGGGACAATGAAAGAATTTCCCTTTGGCCTCGCTCGAAATATTTCCCCTTTCCTGCCATAAATAATGTCATCACACCAAAGGGAGCGAAAGTAGTGGGCCATAATATAGCCAACTGTTGTCAAGTCTTGAAAACAGAAAGATGAGGCAGCACGCACTGAAATGAAGAAAGAGGAGAGAAAAGTACGGTGAAATAGCAATAGTTATAATTCTGTTATTTGCTCAAATAACAATAACATGATAGCCTACATAACTTAAGATTTATTTGGTATTAAATTAATGTTAATCGCTGAGGACTTGCTGGTTTGATGTTGTAACTTAAATTTCAAGGATATATATGAGCCAAGATAACAGCGGTGGCGATGATTATTAACAACTAATTGCAACGCTTATGCCGCTGATGAGTGATTGACCGACAGCTAACAAAATAAGACTATTCGTTTGGTCCAATAAGTAGAACATACATCGCATTCCTTCTAGACAGAATCCTTACTGCAAACCGCAAAAGCTAGTTGCATAGGTGTTAAAGTATCTTCTTGACCAATAAAGGCTGTGATTATCCAAAATCCATTGGACATCTTAGATATATAATCCCCAAAAAGACGATAAACCATATTGCCACAATCCTCCTGACTAACTGGCTAAGGGCGTCTGTTGGCACTACAGCTTGATGATGGATGTCTACGTCTCTGTTATGTCTGTCCGAAAGATGCAGACTCACAGCGGTAATAGGGCCAGGCCCCTTCTGGCACCACAGGAGTCGAGGAACTCAGGACCAGATGTGTACAACGCAGCGGTGTCTGAATGGGTCGCGTATCCAGATGTGTCTGAAGGCGCTCTGTATCCGTAGTCTTAGATTGTAGGGACATTTCAAAAGAGAACGCGAACGAACGTCTTGTGTTTTAGACTAGCGTGTTAGTGATTATGTTTTAAAGAGATTGTTTTTGAGAGTGGGAGACATTTGATATGTAACTACTCAATTGGAACACTGATCCCAATACATTATCCCACCCCGAGAATAGGGGCCATTCAGGAAGTGTGAGAGAAACAAAATAACTTGTGAAGAAAAAAAGAATTACAATCAACGCAGATGTCTGCAGCTGGTAGAAGTGTCAGGATTCGGCGCTCTGTGTGCTTGTGGCGATCAGAAAAGATAGTATGTGAATCTCTAGAAGGTAAAATAAGAAATGGAAACACAGCTCCAAACCTCGATGAGTGAGTAAATGTCACGATGCTTCAGTTTTATTTGCTCATGAATTATTTTGACCGTATATGCTGTATTACGTGAGTAATAGCCTAAACAGTTGAAACTGCAAACTGTATGTATTCTAGCTATAACTAGCTAGAATACACCCTAGATCTAATCTAATGTCAGACAGAACGGCAAAGGAATTTTCCGATGTTTCAATGACTGATTTCATGACCACTGTAAATAAGAGACTGAAGTGGATCTTCTATGACCAACAGAACGATAGTTCAGCTGCAAAATTGAAAACACATAGGCCTACGTTACACGTTCAGATGTTATAGACGCAAAATGATCGAAAGAAGCACAGCGAAATGAACGAGGCCCGTGACCTATCCACTCTGACATGCACGCAGTGATACAGTTAATCGTGGGGTTCCTCTTCCTTGGTTTTAGTGCCTATTGTGACATTTTGATCTCTTAGGTTTTAATTTTGTCATATTTTGGGGTAATACTTTATTGCCATATCAGCTGTGATGTTTTCCCACAAAGGTTCGTAGGAAATGTATTTAAGGTAGTAGCCTAATAATAATAATAATAATAAAAATTTATTTTAACATGAATGTAGGCTTGTGAATGTTGACGTAATAGTATAGTTGGAAATGTGTTTTGAGACATTTGGTCTGTCTGTGATGTACAGTGAGCTTAAAGTACACTAAACATCTGATACCGTAATCAAAACCTAATTTTAAGGGAAAGTGTATTTTTTTCTGCTCACTTGTCACAATTATTGCATGTATTTCCTGGTGTACTGGCTTAACTCTGTGTTTGACCAAAAAAGACAATACTAGCGCAAATGTATTTCAACGTTCAGTGTATAGGCTATGCGTCTATATTCACAACACTAATTTCCAGCTAAGGTCTTTGCTAATGCCATAACCGAACAGCTTAATTTCACAAACAGTATCATCTTAAATTTGGTGCTATAATGTTTATCATTATTATTAACAAGCACCAAGTCAAGATTAATGCGTCATTGGTAGGGAGGCTATAAAGTTGTTGTATAGGCCTAGTGCTGATCTTATCCCTTGGAGGTAGAAGGCAGGATCAAAAAAAGAACAATCGAGATTAAGTTAATATAAGATATTATACAGATGAATCCGACTCGTACATCTCTTACACGTTATTAATTATGGGAAACGCAATGCTCACTAGTTCACGTTTTAACAAACAGCATGAATTAAAAAAACAAAGGGCAGGTCTTTATAGGAACTACCCCAATGGATACAACGTTGTGACCAAAACAGGACCACGCATTTCCCACAAGAGGGCGACTTTGAGTATCTTATTGGCCACAGTCCAAATACTCAGCTGCTGACACACCACACCATTTAAATACCAACAAATAATCAAACACAAATAGCACAAATCGGTGATAAATTATTCAAATCCAGATGCATGATTTATGATGAAAACGCATATGCCTACATTAATAATACATTTATAAGCATAATTGGATATCAAGCCAAGAGATCACATAACCAGCAAAGATCATAATCATGCAAATTCTTATTAACAAAATACAAATCCAACTACCATATAAAACCAGTTTAAACCAAGTATAAGTGCCTACAACACTCGCACAACTTCTGAAAATCATCGCTGTTTAAACCTAATCTAGATGGCAAGCAAATATTTAGTATTTTAATATTATTTTTGGTATTCGGTTTATTTAAGGAATGATTCCGGAAATATGTAAAAACATGATAAGCAAGTACTCATACCGTATTTTAGGTGTTTAGGTCTTGTGGTGTTTGGCGATGTCACCGGGAGGGGACGGACAGGTGCGTCTGGCGTGAGGCGACCGGACAAGATCTCCTGTAGTGTCAGCTGGGTCCCTGGACGAATCCACGAGTTCCCGGGGTCAGGCAACGACGCGTTCGCGCTCAATCCGTCCATTTTGCCAACAGCACTTTATTGAATCCAAACGTCCGGTTCCAAAAGAGGGGGAATGCTCCTTGCTGTTATGTAATAAAAGAAAACTGAAGAGCAAAACTGCGTTACCCAAGACGAAATTTAAAAATGAATGGATGAGCACAAGCTTTTACAGTACGGACAGGGTTGTGTGGCAGACACAGGGTGTTAAATGAGTGTCGTTCTATTCTGGAAAAGGAAATTATATATAAAAAGTTCATGTTCACGGCTCCATGCCATGTGACCAGCGGCGACCAATGGGAAGCCAAGGAACCTCGTAAAGTTGTATTGCTATGTTGTAAATTTTCATAAACAACAACGGATTTATGACCCAGTTTGAGAGGGAAAGGGAGAGCAAGAGGGCGAGAGGAGGAGATAGGGGGATGAACGGAGATAGAATGAAGGGGACAAGCCAGGCGCCATCTTACCAAAAGGAGGGGAAACATTATTTTCTTTTATCCAACAGTAGCACGCACACAGTTACATATATATATATATATATATATATATATATATATATAGAGAGAGAGAGAGAGAGAGAGAGAGAGAGAGAGAGAAATATATATACGGATAGATACAGACAGACAGACAGACAGACAGACAGACAGATAGATAGATAGATACATACATACATACATACATACATACATACATACATACATACACACAGTCCACATTTTTAGAAAAATTGCGCCATGTACAGAAAACGTTATTGGACAGTCCCATTAAGAGAACTAAAAAAAAATCAAAGCACAGTCTCGTGCCTAATAGTTGGCATACTTCAGCCGATTTATTAAACACACGTCATAGATTTATTCATGTCTTTTTACTGTTCTTACTGAATATGTCAGATATAGATAGGCCACTGTTCCTACGTAATAGGCTAGCTATTCATAGCGTGAGTTGTCAATATTCCTTGTCATATGAAAACAAATGCCTTAAATGTTCAAAATTTACTAAATATAACCAGGACAAAATAGTTTTACCCACGCTGAATATGTGCTTTCCCAACATTTTGGTTATATGGTTTATGACTACATATTTTTGGCTTACAGGAAATTGGTTACGAATCTATTTTACAAACGTAATGGTTCTGCAATTATTAATATTGTAAAACCGCAAAAGGCAAAGCTATTAGGGTCTAATTCCACTAGTTTTTCACATAGGAGCGATTCTCTAGATAACATATTACTTCCCTTCCTTAAGATCAAACACAAACTCTAAAGCAGACATTAACGTCCATCAACCAATATTAACCCTATAAGTAGAGCAATCGACAAAAAACACGGAGTTTCACATTTCGCACATGCCATAAGGTATACAGTGCTGAATGTTAGTGAGAAAGCTTATGTCCAGTCTGTTACTTAACATCTGAGGTAGGATATACAAATTCGACAATTATTTGCATTTTATTTATTACACTGCACTTTTGAAATCATGCCAATATTTTTACAATCTCTAGATGGCCCCAAAAGACAAGCTCCAACAATATCGAACATATAATACGACGAGCAGTCACAGACATCAGCACAATATACATACAGTAAGGGACAGGAAAACATTTAAGCCGCATTTGCCTGTGATACTTTATCAACTAAGGCAATTGTTCGCAATATTTTCATTTATTTTCCCTTTATAATAGAGACAGAGTGCGAAAAATGTTTCTAGAAATGATATGGAAATGGAGGTAAATTCGGAAGTTACTTAGATGCATCTGTCGCGCTAGGTAGTTCTCTGTTCAGGAATGTAATTTCAGTAGTAAAATATTAGATATTTTTCGACGAATAACATTAATTATTATACGCATATAACAAGTACAGTAGGTTTAAGCCTTTATCCCATTCAAATAGCAAAATGTAATCAATAACAATACTGTATAGGTAGGTAGTATCATGTGTGTAGTCATGTTTTTTGTCAGGTAGCCATGTTTTAATGCTACACAAGATGTTTCTCAATTTCTGCCCTGCACATTTTAAATAGCATGATCGAATAGAGTGTATCCATTCGGAAACAGTATATAAACACTTCTTTAATGATAGATACAAACATTTATGAATTGTTCCTTTTATTAATAGCCTTTACGTCCCCATCTCCTTCTCTTGCAGGGGTTTCTGAAACCACATCGGCCGCAGCAGAGTCTCCTTGCTCTGCTCCTTCGGCCTTAGACTTTTCGTCGGTTAGCAGATCACCATCACCGTCCTCGTTTACGTCCCCCATGGTGGTACCGGGAGTCGAGCTCGAGGACTCGTCCTTGTGATCTTTCTTCCACTTCATCCTCCGGTTCTGGAACCAGATTTTGATCTGGCGTTCTGTCAAGCACAGCGAGTGTGCTATCTCCACGCGCCTCCGGCGGGTTAGGTACCGGTTGAAGTGAAACTCTTTCTCCAGCTCCAACGTCTGGTACCGGGAGTAGGTCTGACGTCCACGCTTTCGGTTCGGATCTGCAAGGGACAAATGTTTCAATCATGTATATTTAATTTGCCCTATAGGTTCACGTATAAAAATGTAAAAACAACGATGTTCTCTGAGTAAAACCATGTAATACACGATGCATAGTCCGATGTCTAATAACATGGTGATTTTGATAATGGCATACCTGAATGATACATGAGTTATTTTACATGCATGTATATTTTCCTACAGAGATTAAAAAACGTGTAAATTGCCACAGTCTATGTCTCTCTGTGACATTTCTAAATGTATTCCTCTAAATATATTCAGTGAAAGAGTAGCTTACGTAGATTGGACACGTCAACCACATTATTTGAAAGAATGTTCTTGCATTTAAAATATTCCAGCTGAAGTTCTTGTCCTGCATTCCTCATCATTTTGAAACACTTAATGGTCCACCACGTTGGGTCATACCTACAGCCCATAACCAATTACTTCTGCTAGATTAATTGGTTTGCCTTCAAAAACCTTCCAACCAACCCTTACTATTAATACCGCTGCTAGAACTAGTGATAGTATTTACAACCACCATTGTAGGTTATAACCCAGTGTACATATAGGTTTCTGACACTGATGATGATAATCACAGCTGCCGTTCTGAGCCCACTCAAAATTGCGAACTGCAGAGCCCACGAGCACTGATTTACACTACAACATATAATCTGGTATTTTACTGCCACAAAGGGGAGAATAAGCAATAAGAAAGCTGTCACAAAAAAAACCCAGCGGCGAGGTCTCTGCACCAAGAACATTAGGCTACAGAAGTGGAGGGATAATGAATGTATATGGTCACAGAACTCATTACTTGCGCAATAAAAGTTTTACGATTCTTTCAGTGCAATACCAATGGCTTCACTGAATGAATTGCGCCATTAAGACCATGCTAAGTATCCCATGGTTCTAAAAGTGTGTTGAAATTATAACAGAGCTCTGCAGGAGTAGGCTACTTTATGAAGTAAGGACACATGTTCGATCATACCTGATGTTCTCATCCAGGGGTACATCCGGTAGTGTTTGTCCGCCTGCGAGGTGAGGGGCCCAGGCCCCGGCTGGACGCAGCTGTCCCCGAACAGACGGCTTTGGTCGAAAGAGGTGCAGTGCAGACCGTGTACGTCCGGCGCCTGGCCATAACCAGGGGAAAACATCGGGTGGCTCTGGTAGATAGCATTATTTACGTTGTAAACTCCGGACAGGGATGGTGGAAAGGCAGAGAGTGCGTCGCCGTGAGCCGATGTGGGTCCTTCTCCACCAGGTCCAAGAGAGGACGAACCACGGTCTGCGTTTGGAAAGAAAGAACCGCTTGCCGTATATTTGCTAAAAAGACCATCCACATAATAAGAACTCATTTTTTCTCAGTGATTTGTTGAGTAAGAATCTTCAGTGTCGTTTTTACGAGGTAGCGTGATATATGACAGCAATACACCCTAGATTTACACCCAAACCCCATTTTCCCTAGGACCAAAGAACTCACCACGTGATCTAGTCCTGTGACCGTTGTAGCCAATCACCAGTGAGGCCAGAAATGTCATTATGGAGCATAGACCGCAGAGTAAGATCAACACAAACACACACACAAAGTCCAACTCTTTGGGGACACGCCCTCATAAACGCTGTGAAAAGCCTATCATACAAAATAGCACAACATACAATACAAAAGTAAAGAACAGTGTACTATGTGTAGCAGTCGCTAAATTCCAAAAACCACCTTGGGCTTTCATCGTTTTAATCCAATTATAATGTCTGTCAATTACGGAAACCTCCAAACGGTTTCCGTAAATAAATTTAAACAAGTTAATTCTTGCGAGAAATCTGATCATCGTATCATATACCAAATTAATGTAAAATGTATAGTTATCTTATTTTATATAAATTGATAGAATCGGAAAATCAGTACATTTGAGATTTCTTGCCATGATTAATAGCTTCATAGCTATAGTTTTTGGTTTTGTATTACAATTAACTTTTGTAACCATGTTTTGATATACTATTTTTGCGTTTTAAATAAGATAGATAATAATCAAATTACTTGTGCTAATGATTTGGAAAAATAGTATTAGTTTAATATATGAGAATTATTTTGACTGACATCAATAACCTATTGCTAGATTAAGCAAATTATGAAAAAAAACAAGTTGGTTAAGTAACCTAAGGACATTTGAAAGGATTAGTTCAAATACATGCCTTTTTCTGAAATGTTGGGAAACTAGTTAAAGGTCCAGCGCAGTCGAAACCTGATATCCCTGGTTTATTGATAATGCGTCCACACTATGAGGTTAAAATAACTCTGAAGATGGTAATAATGTCTTTATACTTTGTAAGCGCTGTTTGAAGACAACGGCTGGAATGTAAGCCTGTTCAAGTTGGATGGAAGATTTCTCAGACTTAGTGATGTTAAAGAGTTAATCTGATTGTAATAAGATTAGTTACTATTCATCTGGTTAAAGGGGTGGGCTCTGGACCATCCTATCATCCAATCAGGACTGCAGAGCATTTAAATATCTTTGATTCCCAAAGCCCACATGATCAAATGGAGCATTTCCAAGGCCAAAAGTAGGCCTGGGTAAATAAATAATTCAAAACATATATATGAGATTTTCCACTAAATTAACAGATTTATTGTATTTATTTATTAAACATACAGCAAATATTTCAGAATGAATAAACCATCTTTTTACATTTTATCGGGCAAGTGAAAAGACAGTCAAGAATTTGTTTGAAACATTTAGTATGTTTCAAACTGCCTACTACTAGTAAAATTAAATAACTTGTTTTATAAAGAACTAGGCATATAAATATTTCAGTAGAATATTTAAAATATTTAAGAGTTTGCTGACAGCTAATAGTGTGTACAAATAGAAAGGGACCAATGAGTATTTATTATGGATGAAAAATGCATTTGTTTTGTGTATTTTTTGTTTAGGTTTGGAATAAACATAACATGTGGAAATTAATAAATGTCCTTGACCATTTGGATTTGCAGTACCTTTGTGTTACTTTGCTTTCAGGGACTAAGCCTAGTTGGAAATAATGTGACAAATTTAAATCTAATGCAAAATTTGGAAACGTTAATGTAGTCACATTCCACAGTGTTAATGAAACACAATTCTGTGTGTGGAATTACCCTGCTTGTTGGCTCAGTAATTCCCGAAATCACAAAAGATATTGTACATTTCTATAACTCTCCCTATCAGATATTGCAAAACAGGATATCCAATTATTCAAAAATTAAATAAACAAAAGCAAATTTAACAATAATATGTTTGCGTAGGATGCTAATATTATAGATACTTCAGAAAGACGGGAAATAGTATTTCACTCTAAGTAAAATAATTTTATAGTAGCCCTACACAAAGTATACGTTCGTCATTTTTTATGAAGTGTCTTTACTTAACACTACTACTTGTGCTTAGTATTAATATAGGCCTGACCTAAATATTAAATTGAGCACATTCTACCAGTAATAATTAGGCTCACTAAAGGCCTGTTTTCTTTAAAGACAAACTAATCCCTAAACATTAATTGCCTAGTAAAATGCTACCCTTGGTAATGGTTTGTATTGTTAATTAATTTCACACGCAGAACCGAATTTTCAAATCTGTAGTGTACACTCAAAACCACCCTGGGTTGTTTGGTTGACCTAAATGCTGGGTTGCAGGTATTAGGTCAGTATTGGGTTTCTATAGAAAACAGAAAGATAAACGTGTTCAAAAGGTACTGAAGTTTTTGAGGCTAACTAGGCCCATTAGGCCTATTTTTACAAGTCTATTTTTATAAAGCAAATGATTAAATACTTCCGTGAATGTGTCAACGACTACAATAGGTAATAATATTTTGAAGATTGTTTAAGTTCATATGAGCATCCAACGTATAGAATTCCAGTGTTACAGAACTGAAAAAAATGCAGAAAGATGCGTCAATATGCCTACACAAGTCTAAATAGTTTCATTTAATTGAGAGCTCAGCGTATTGGTATTTGTGGTATTAGAATTGTATTGGTGATACGCAGTGTGTGAAATCACTGCACCCTTAGAAATGTTATGTACCTCCGATAGTTATTACAAAAGGAAAGTGTTCAAGCGAGGCCATTCTGATTCGTGTTATGGAACATTAACGCCATCATCTGGTCACTTCACGTACTGGCAGGGTGGACTAGGTGCAATGCGCAGACATTTGTGCTTAAAACTGCAATGCCATCCACTCCCCTTTATGACCAAATGAGAGGCGGGATGTCACATAGGGATGCGATGAAGGTTTGTAGCACTAAATGGCTGTGATAGGTTAGTATTTTAACACGGAGGAACGCACATTTGGAGGGCCAGTGGTGATAATCGAGAGTAGAGTAGGCTTTCTGAAATTCTTGATGTTGATCTCATATGCGTAGACCTGGTCTTGCCTCATAATGCTTTTGCTTTATTGCCCTTTCTCTTCCTCCAGCTCATGAACAGAACACTAGCAACCACCAGAGAAGCTGAGAGAGAACGTTTCCCAGGCCAGGTACAAACAAAGGGAAGCTCGGGATGACCATGAGTCCTGCGAGCAACAGTCACGGGAGACGCCAATAAAGCTGATCATTTCCGCAAGGCCTTTTGTCCACACTGCAGTCCCACAGAAAGAGAAAAAACAAATGGGTGCCGAGTTCTGGAAACGGCCTAATTGTGTCTGGACTGCCATAAAGCCATTAAAAGTGGAATGCCAGACAGTATAGCAGACCAGGCGTTTTATTGCTCTGTCTCTGGCCGAGCCTTTGAAGTTTGGAGTCCATCTGCGTCCTCGAGACCTAGCGCGTCACAACACCACTAAATGGCTCAATACAACAGCTATTTTCCTTTTTTTGCTGAAGCAAATCTATTAGTGTATAAAATATGAGTGCGGTCCTGAAGTAGGGCCCTAAATGGTGTTGGTTGATAAAACAAGGGTGGTTCTGTGATTATGTATCGTTACAGTTCCATGTTCCACTTGTAGCCTGTTCCAAAATATCTGCAATTGTAGTTTAAATGTATATTAGCAACATTTTGTCTATTTATGTAGTAGGCCTACATGAGGGAACTTCTCTAGGTCAAATTGTCAAAGGCTAGTGGAAGCAGATCTACTTCAATATGTAGTGGAAGCAGAACAACAAGTAATGTCTTGATACAATCAAATATATATTTTTTTTGAGTTTCAAAATTGTATTAGACAAGCATACAGATAGCAGACGTTATTGTGATCGTAAAAAGAATGCTTGCGTATCAAATTAAGTACCTCTAACATAAAACAATAAACAATACTAAGCTTGCTGGTATACCAGAAAAATACATATGCTACATTGTTATATATACATGATACATTATTTCAGGCCTCAGCTGTCGAAGCTTTCAACATTTTTTTCTTGTGTTGTGTCCTCTCGCCTTGCAGCGCTTTGCACCCCATAAACGGTTATAGCGGTAATTGTATTTTATGGCTGTATACAGCTAACAACATCCTCTGCCAAAGCGCGCAAGCAAGCGCTCAGAGACGTACCGGGATTGCTTGTTTGCCCGAAATCCAGAAAGATCTGACAGGGACAAACTTTTGCGTGTGAGTGTACGTGTGTTTGTTGAAGAAAAAATTAGAAGTGCGAATTCTTTGATAAGACGTGAAAAAAATATTTTTTTCGAAGGAAAAAAAATACACCAAGAAAACAGTTTCGTAATGGTTCTTTATCTGCTGGAGAAACCCTTGAACAACCCCTTTGGGGTTCCAGGTATAGCACTTTTGTTGTATTGTACAACCTTTCCAAAAACATGGTTTTACATGGACACTAAAGCAGGGGTCTATGGAGGAAGTCACAAAACCCCTTTTGGTACACAACTGGGTATTTGGTGGCCTACAAAATCATTAATAGTGTATCATTTGTGTCATTTTAGAGCTTTTTATGGGTTTAAATAGACTACAGTGTAATGCGAATGCAAAACAAATGATGAAAATCCAATGTGGCTGCATTCGCAGATATAATTTGCTTTATTCAGTAAATAAAGTACAAATTACATTTGAGAACCAAAACTCTGAACGGTCTCCAGACCATGAGGTATTCATTATGTAGCCTACAGTGTTATTTATTTTCTCTGGTTCCTTCTAGCAAATATGTCCTCTCAAATGTTACTCCCTGAAATTCAGACATAGTTTACTATGTACACAAAAAAAGTAACGTAAAAATGAAATAAGGTTCTTGCAATTATAGGTAGTTGAGCGATGTCAAGGTAGTCAAAACAATATCATTATGAAGCTTCTAGTAATATTATCAATAGACCCATACACAGAGGCGTTAAATGCTCATGACTCACAAAATGCTATCATTACGTTAGCCCACCGCTCCAGTGTTAGATCCTAACTCAAGGGGGGGATACATCGTATTTATAATGAAATTCCGTTGAACCTGAAATGCGCATATATCTACAAACCAGAGAACGCACACGTAACTACAAACATACATACACAAACAAGCACAGAAAACAGGCCTACTAATACAAGTCTCACACAGGGGCACTCGCAGCCGAGGTTTTCATTAATTAACATCCAAATAACATATCAAAGAATAATACACAGTTAAATTGTGCAATAGAAAGGTAGTTGCATCAAACCGACGAATAGAGCCGGACATGCTTTTTGCAAGACACATTACAGCTTTGTTCTGGATAAAACAATAAGACAACGGCTTTTACAAATAAAGTCCATCAGAAAAAAAGCCTTTTCACAGCCTATGTGCCTCTTATTTCCGATATCAACCATACCTATGAAATATCTTTTGGTCCACCATCTTTATTAAATTTCTTCATCTTCATTCTGCGGTTCTGAAACCAGATTTTGACCTGTCTCTCTGTAAGGTTGAGCTGCCTCGCCACCTCGTACCTACGGTCCCGCGTGAGGTATGTGTTAAAGAGGAACTCTTTCTCCAACTCGAGGATCTGGTGCTTGGTGTATGGACAGCGCTTTTTTCTCGTGGCACTCGCGTGGAGCCAGTTGGATACCGGGTTATCTGGAGAGAGGGAGTGCGAGACAAGACTGGTGTAAGCCCAGTGCATGGCCCAGATAAAAACATATGACCCATGACTAAGGGTCGAGGCCGATACCAAAAGCTCTGTATGTGAATTATGTATATTATAAATTTAAATGCGTTCCAAAAACGTAGTGCACTCCCATACCTAGCTACCTCTCATATTTAAATTTTGAAAACTATAACATCAGAACTTGATATCGAATGAGAGATTCATAGTCTATTACCAAGTACCGTTAAATGAATGGCACGCTCAGAAAGCATCGTTTCCATTACGCTCTACCTCCTCTACTCACGCACGTACCTGCATCCCAGAAGTTTTGTAGAATATAACGTAGACAGCACTTACTTGGATCAAGGCATGTTTTTTCCTCGATCTCCCCTTTCATGTCCCCGGTCTGGCCGGGTAGTGTGTCTTTGTCAACCAGGGACGCCGTTGTCACCGTCCCATTGGGGAAATCCGACAGGAGAAGGGCAGTGTGGGATCCGGGCAGCGCACTGTCCCCTCGCGCAGCCAGGCTCTCCGGTTTGATCCCGTAGTGATGACTCGTAGGTAATCCCGTCAAAGGCAAGGACCCGGACATGGGCTCCAGCAGCCAAGACTGCATGTAGCGACCCTCCACGTCACCTGGACCCGAGCCTTGGTGATGCCCATACGGGTGGTGGTACACCGACGAAACTGCGCCAGGAAACTGGGTCGGTACATGGCCCCAGGACGGACTAAACACGGGGGCTTTTGTCGGGAAGGTACAGGGCCCAAGCTCGGTGTGTTCATTGAGCGAGGTGGGCTGCCTCGCGTGCTGTAGCCCCCCCGGACCAGATGGATATCTGGGCGCGGAGAGTTCCTCACTCTCCGGCAAGATGAGAGAGTCGACGTAGTAACTAGCCAACGTTCCAGATGCAGACATGGCAAAATAGACTTTCACGTGTTCGCACACATACACAGATACATACAAAAACAATCGCGCCACACACACCACACACACATACACACGCACTAAAACCCACTCTCCCAAAATTATCTCAAGAAATCAAGTAGCAACTTGGCACCACAAAGAACTACACTCGACTAATAGTTAGGATGCAAGGCTGCCATTCGATTGGGTGATTCGCGCACGTGATCAGAAAGGCTGAACAATAAAGGATAAATCAATCGTTTTGGCTATTATGTGCTCGCAGGTCTTCGTCTTAAAACGTAACAACTTCTAGTTTTAAAACCAAATTATTCTTATTTCATACGACTACTGGTGATATAAATGTATGGTTATAAGAAATAATAGTTGAAAAAAATACCATTGGAATTATGTCCTTAGTAGTACAGCTTACTTCAGTAAATTTCCTAAAACAATCCTCCCAAATGAGATAAAACACTAATTTAATGAGGATATGTACACTTATGTTATAGGGTCATAACCACCACCAATAATACTCACCACAGAACATACAGGGGCTGAATTTAACCAGAATTACTTCTCTGGATAGGGGGCGTATAAACGAAAACAAATGTCATAAGCTGCATTCTTTCTATGGCGCCAAGAACGTAAATTATTCAGATATTCCTCCTTAAAACCAATGCTGTAGGTAGCTTTCCATCCTTGTATGTAATCTCTTTCATCTTCTGTCAAAACGTTCAAACATTTCATATTTTCATTGTCAGAAATTATCTCTTCAAAACAGACTAAGTTACGACCGAACCTAGAACATTCCAAAAGAAAAAAGATTTTACGCACACACCTCATTAAAGATAAGCTTATAATGTTGTTTTAGGCCTATATCATGTTATTAATTGTAGCCTTAGATCATATTAGTTCGGTATTATTCAATAACAATATAACATAGTATGAGATTAAAACCCAAAATCACAAAGCCTGCTAAGAATAAGGTCTGACTAGTTTAATTTGTTGTTAAGTCCTATGTTAATATATCGGTAAATAGGTGGGAAATAATATTACTCAGTAAAAACAACAAATATTGAGAAAGCATATTATGTTGTCACACATACTAATATAGAAAATAGAAATGTATATTTTCCTAGAATATCTAATTATAGCCTATATTACCATGTTATATTACTTTATTTATTGATAGGCCTATCCTAAATAAAAACCTTTATAGGCTAATATTACATTAGTACAACCTATATGGAAAACAATGTGCTTCCAGGATACGGTTATTAAACAGAAATGCGGAATAAAACAACATTTTATTTCAGAAAATATAACAGTTTAATAGCGTACGCAATTTTCTGAAACCATTTTAAAAATCTAACTTTACCAAAATAAGCGTCATATAACAGTGTATACTTAGTTCTAGTCATTTTTAACATGCAAGTTTACCAGGATTCTTTTCTCAAGTACATTTTCAATTACAAATATTGTCCCATTAGAACTAGCAATTTTATATACTATCCCACAATTAATTATAAGTACTATCCTATTACTAGTAGTAATCATTTTGCCTTCTAAAATGACACTATCTTAATAGCCATTAGCCCTATTAAAAATACTAACACTCTCGGCTATTGCTAAAGATAAAAAAATCATTATAAATGTTATAAATTATAAAAGCATCGTTTTGGAGGTTCCGTTCATTAGATAAGGTCCATCTTACGAAAAACATGCAATAAAAAGTGATAGATTTAATCGTTTACTTACTGGGATCTTTATTTCATTATTCAAACACACAGATCATTTTTAAATAAATTCTGAAAGCAGAAATAAAATACAATTTCATACCCCCAAAACAACAACGTTGGAAATAGTTGTCAAATTTCAAATGTATCTTTACCACGGGCAAGCAATATCATACAAACTAATACATGTAATTTAACAATAGCCGAGAATAAGCTTAATGAACATGCGTCCCGAGTCACCAAGCACACGAAATAGGATATCGTCTGGTCTGTCATCATGCGAGAAAAATTGCAGAGTAACCGATTGTAACACTTTACATTCGAACCTTGGCCATAGCTTTAGAGAACAACACAGAATACGTATTCCATTCATTACCATCAAATAAAAATGAAAACTAGGCCAACACCCTAAATGCCCACGGGCAATTCAGTACCGCTAAAAATCCACCCCAGCATCTCTTCACTGAATAAAAAAAATCTGAAAGATACAAACTTGACAGATAGGAATAGTTTATGTAGAAAATAACCTATATAGAATATAGCCTGCGCTGAAGGAAAACGTGTTCACGACAATAGCAGAAAATAAATAAATGGGCATGTTGATAAGGAAGGGCTATGCACACTAAAACACAAGCACAGACAAGCACCTTCAAAAGAAAAAAAGGAGAAGGGAATGCAATAGGACTTTGAGGCAGTAAACTAAATCAGGGTGATTTTAACACGGACCCAGTTTACCGCAGGGGCTATTCACTTATTTTACCCGCAGATAACAGCTTGTCTTGAGGATCTAAATATCGCCATAAAGTTTTTCCCCTCTTTTGTATTCGGGCTGTATTTCGCAGCGGAAGCATCCGGTTCTATTACCCACCGGCGCGCCGCTGAGGTCGCTGTTGCACACTCAACTTCCCCTTCCACTCCAATGCAGTGGTCGTAACCGAGGCCTTGTCTGGCGTCGTCTTGTCACGACTGACAGAAAACATGCTTAGCTTTAAGCTAATTTCAGATCCAATTCACCTATAGTTGAGCGTTTAACAATATAAATATATGAAGCATTCTTAATTTAACGACGAGAAATAACAGAATGTGTATAAATATTACTGACGATAAGTTAGGAAAATACACAACAAGGCTGTTTTCAACAGGCAAAGGTAATAAACAATTATGTATGTTTTATTCATATTTCTAGACTACCCCTACCAAAACTGTTTAACAAAACGTTGAATGACGTTTCGATGTATGAAACTGAGGCAATTCAGACAGTTTCGTGTTGTAGAGGTATAAAATGGATCCCAACAACATGAAACTACCTAAACCGCTCCACAGTCCGGTCCAGGCCTCAAGACGCACAGCAAAACAATGCGTATAGTGACGTCTTCTTATGGTTTCATATAGATTTCAAACACCAATGCCGTTTATATCCGACCTGCATGAAAGTACAATATTTGTTCATGTTCAGTATCAAATCCTTCCAATGTGAACCTTTTTTTGCGTCCCGAAAACACAATACAACAAATTGACTCACCCCTTCATCGAAGTTATTCCAATTAAAAAAGGAGATACCTTAGTCCACAAATGTTTAAATGCAGTGTAAATTCTACTAGTGTCTCCAGCCTTCTCGCCGGCTTAACGACTCTCTGTCGACTGAAGCCAGTCTTTGGAGAGAGAGAGAGAGAGAATCGTCATATACGAGCATGTCATAAAACTCTACAAAAGCCGGTATAGGCTTGCAGCGTTATATGCCTACACGGCCTATACGTTTTATGCCTGGTGTAATATCTAAATCGTTTCCGAGCGTTTCAGAAGGGATAGACAAAAGCCAATGCACAACACAAAGAGCACCTAGAAACTCAACGAGGGTCAACAACCTGTCCAAAATGACTTTACTATTTTAAAGACAAAGAAATAGAAAGAAATTTCGGGTTATAAACACGGACTTAAAAAAGCATACTACTCAGGTAGGCCTATATGTGAAATGATAATTTATTACACAATCACAAATTCATATGTACATCATGATATACACAATAAAAACAACTTTACAATGCAGACTACATTTCCCTTTGTTAGAGTCTACACAACAATATTACCCTCAATCTGAATAGAAGATTTGGCTCTATGTACACTTACAATACAGATGTGGCTCATCATAATATCTACATAGCTACATTATAACGGAATAATATTTTTTTGTACCGCGACTTACTCCCTTAGTGTTGATTAAAAGGCTTTATGTTTCAATGATGTGATCCACATTGATAATGCAGCCACATGTGGATCTGAATCATGTTTTATCATGCAGTCTAAAATTAAAATAAACTCCCCAAATTATTATATGCATCGAGAAATATATCCAATACATTTGTATACTCAATTATTATTATTATTTGCATCTTGAATTTTTAAACGTATTGCTAGATTAAAATCCTACTACCCAAAGCAGAGATCGATTCTACAATTCCATCCATTTTTTTCTCTAGAGACCTATTCCAAAAATAACAGCGAAGTAACGAAAAAGAAACAACTCATTACATTCACTTTTAACAGTAGCTTATATATGACGATGCAAATACTAGGTTTCTTTGTGGGTCCATTAAAGATGTGACCTTTTCAAATTGCATTACTATTTTAGCTCGTGAAATACAAAGCTTATTAATAAAAATATTCATTGCTATCACGAAAATCCGAAGTTTGACGTGAGCTCCCGAATCCTGTTTTCCCGGGTCATTTTCTTCAGTTTCATTCTGCGATTCTGGAACCATATTTTGACCTGCCTGTCCGTCAGGTGCACGCTCCTACTGATCTCTAGGCGACGCTCGCGAGTCAGGTACATGTTGAAGAGGAACTCCTTCTCGAGCTCCAGTGTTTGGTGCTTGGTGTATGGACAACGTTTCTTCCTGCCGCTTTTTGCTGTTAGCCAGTTGGCCGAGCTTTCGCTTTTTGTGTCTCCTAAAGGAAATGGTAGATACATGCTGTTAGCCTGACAGCTATGTATGCAAGAATATGTGTGTGTGTGTGTGTGTGTGTGTGTGTGTGTGCGTGTGTTGGGGGTTAACTGCAAATTAACCAAATTAATAAATATAAAATGTATCAAATGTTTCATCAAACTTAACCTACTAAACAAATAATAATATTTTACCACCCAAAAGTTAAACAAGCTTACTTGTTTAAGGACAGAAAAATAAATTCGGAGGCCTATATACGAATGCAAGGAAAATATCGGGTTACAAAGGCTTACAATTTAAAATGACATAGAACATTAACCTAAGCATATTCAATAATTGCATTATCCCTTATTTAAACAATACAATCGTTTTTTATCCCTGTAGAATTTATACTGAATTTATTTCTATACATTTTTGTAAATCATTCACAGCCGCTGGATTTTTACGCATATACTCGGAAATCCATTCAACCAAAGCATGGCGTCTCTGCTACTGCTAATGACAACACATTTAGCCATTTTGGGTTGTGGGAAGACGACAGACAGACCATAGGCGTTAAAAAATCCTTGAATAAAGACAAACGCCTACGTTAGCCTACCTCAGAATGCAAAAACGAGTTTCTCGGCAGGTGTTATAGGCCTAATATTTTTACGCATCGCTATACCGGTTTCGTTACGTCTATTCAACACGCAATAAAACCAACCGTGGCAGAGTAAGGAACCACACCTTTTAATGAGCTTACCTTTAGTCGTTTTTTCCGGCTTCTCCTTGTCGAGATCGTCCCCGGTTTCCTCCGGAGACGAAGGTTCCGCGTCGGAGGACGCTCGCACCTCCTCGTCGCCTTGTGGGACGCGCGTCTGCAGTGGTGCGTTATCAGAGGACAGAGCTTCCTCTGTGTCTCTCTTCTCGTGCGCCGCCGTGGCTGAGCAGGCTAAGGCGGAGGACAGCAGGGGTGTCTGGGTGTGGAAGCGAGTCAGTGCAGGAGTGTGCAGGCCAAAGTGAGAATGAGAGGGGTTCGATTGTGCACCGTGGTAAACTTTTTGAGAGTGAGCGTGTGTCTGAGACAAGCGGAAGTAGCCAGGCACGGGTACAGCACCCCCACCACCACCACCACGGTCGGTAATTGTGCACGAGCCTGAACCGGAGCCTGTAGTGGTTAGCCTGGAGTATGTTAATTCGTCCACGGTCGAGGCTTTGGGGCACTTTTGCGGCTCGTATAGACAGTACGCGCTCTCCTCCTTTATGCTCTGCGGGAATGAGCAGGGCGCGACCTGGGGACCCACCGTTTGCTGCTGGTCCATTCGGCACGACCTCTGCGCGTCCATCCACATCTCCATGCCGGACATATAAGCGCTTGATGCAGCAGACATCATGTTTTGGGGACTTGCTTCGCCCCGCTTGACTATAGGCCTACCTTGGAAGTATCCACAGTTCTGTAGTCCGTAAGGCATCTCTGGGGAAGCATTATGGGGCAAACACACGCCGCTGCCCGGGTAGTAGTGTCCCCCTCCACCATCGGTCCGACCACTGATCAGAGAATCCACTAAAAATGTGTTTCCTGCGGGGCTGTCCGAGCATGACATTATTGTAGTATATTTTGGCGAGGGGAGAAGATAGCCCTTTCTGGCTGACATTTCTTGTGCAAAACATGCTGGACATGATTAGAGGTACCCCCTCTCCACCATGCAGTCTCTAAACCAATAGGAACGCTAAGATACGCAGGGCGCCTCCCCTTCCAGCCATGGCTACGTAGCAGCCGGGGCCAAATCCATCATGGGTCTGAGGCAGAGAAAGGAGACAGCACAGCAATCAGTGAGTTCCTCTCACCTCGCTTTAATGCACCACCATAACGCTGAAGGGGCGAGGCCCTATGTACAGAATGCATACATTCGAAAATGAAAAAGTATATGCGCACCCACGCAGGCGAAAAAGGACTGTTCTGCAGCATTCCTATCGATAATCAATTTGGTTTGCAGCATTATTTTCTTCTATAAAATCAGTATAGGGTTATCAGCCCCATGTCTCGATGTGGCTCTATAGTTGATACAATACGTATATGCATGCCTCTTACAGAAAAATACAGAATAGAAACCATTTTCGTTTCAATAACAAAGACGCACCCACTTGAACAAATAAGGCAGACCTATATAACTCACCAGTTTATGGCTTATTTAGATCTTAGTTATCATCATTAATTAAGAAATTAATTACGAAACAGTTTTATCCCAGGTTTCAACTGTAGATTGGTGACCTTTGTGGATGACATTGCAAAAGTATAGAGACTTCAGTTACTACATCCTACTACTGTAGATAAGGATGATGGTACTTCCTGTACTAAAACGAGAGGTTTACAATGTTTAACAGCCCCTCAGATACAGTGTAATCAATGCGACACAAAATACAGCCACATTTACATGTGATACATATCATTTAAAATCAGTCAGTTCTTGGTGTATCCTATGGCAAAGCAATACCAGTAGGGTACGTTTGCTCATATCAATCCAAATAAAAAAAAACTTCTTAAGTTATTCGTCCCTATAGCCTACACCAACACTGCTGAAAGTATAAATGATAATTATCGTAAGTCATCATAAAGGTTCCTTGGTTCCTACAGCTGTATACAAAGCCTCGTAGTAGAGCTTTAATAAAATAGATCACTGGTCTAATTAATTTAATTGTAGAGAAATAAAAGACTGATGAATGTATTATAATAAACATCAAATAAACTATATGCATTAGACAAACTATATGCATTAGGTAAATTGAATCACAGTATTAAAAGGATTCGTTGCATCCAAATCAATTTGATATCGAAATAATGTTTAAATATGAGGTTTTGAAAATAGTCTGCATGTTGGATTCAAATATCAGCATTTAATTATTTTGCGAGATTAATTCTAAATCATTTTACATTTTGCATCAATGCAGGACTCAGTAAAGCTCGGTGATTGTGAATTGCGGTTGCCGTTGTGCAATTGCGGGTTATAAACGTATTACAATACACACACACACAAATATATATATATATATATATATATATATAT